>CM067320.1:22137926-22295426 GCA_034231615.1 Meghimatium bilineatum | reverse complement strand
CTTTTAATGACATTAGGTCAAAGGGCATGAGCTCATGGACCACAGGATCAACAACCAACCAACTATTACGATGTGAATAACAGGTAGGCCAGTAAAGTAACCCATACCATTTATTAATGCCGTAGGGGTGTGAGATGTTAGCGATCTCACATTTCAGAGGCTCTGCAAATGAGGGCGGTAGCCATCTCCTCTCCCTCGTAGTCTTTACTTCCAAGATTCATCCGGTACCCATTTAAGGCTGGGTCGACCCGGAAGCCGTTGCAAAACATTTTCGCCTCAACTGGGGAATGAACCCAGAACCACTCATATGTGAAGCCATTGCGCTAACCACTGCTCTATGCGGCTCCCACGAATAACAGATACCAGTGTAACTTATCTTTACTTCCCTTTAGAGTTCAAACAACACGCGAGCGACTCTTTCAGTGAAAACAAGAACAAAATATGTTGAAATAATTTCTTGTCTATTTGAAATCTAGATTTTGCTTCAGACAATAGAAATATATACAGACAAATCATGTTAAGAAGTTTGGAAGATGAAATGGCAATCAGTGTGACACATTGAGAATGAATAAGATTGGAAAGTCACAAAGTTTTGAAGTGCAATCCAAGTGGGAGGAGAGGCAGGTGGGGTTAAAAAAAGAGATGAAGATGAACTATGTATAGAAAAAGAACAGAGGCAGAAGTGACTTGGAAGGAAATTGACCTGTTCAAGACTCAATACTCAAGATGTATGTGTTTATGCTTCAAAGGAGCATAGGAGAAGAAAAATGTCGACAGCATATCTTATTTAGGACATAGCGATAAAACTAGCAAATAGTGCCTGTAATGATTTTCTAGGCAATATTTACCATCAATTGTTTACTATTGTTTCTGAACGGCATGGATACAAAATTTTCTGTAGTGGAACTTGAACATGTCCGTGCGAGGCGCGCTCTGCACAGGTATGTGCAACACAGAGATGAATATAAATTACAATAATTATAACATGATTTACAACGTTATCTCATCCTAGCATATTTCTAGGAAGTGATTATATCACAGTAATTTGTGACATCCTAGTGATATAATTACTAATCCGATTACTCTGAAAGATATTTTGTTATTTAACATGTGGCTTGCAGTTCTTAACTTGACAATATTTTCCATTACTGTAATCTATCACAAAAATATTTGATTGTTCAACTCACCTGTCTAGACTTAGTGTCAGACACGATGGAACATTTCCAGGTATGAGAAGTTCTAAGACACCTGGATCATATTAAAAGAAATAAATATTACGTAATTAAAGCATGTAGTATTAATCATAATAACAATAAGCGATCAATAAAAACATGTCATACTACCTGTAATAACAGGTAATTCTGCAAGGTATCATAATATTGAAGAGTAAAGCGTATCATAATATTGAAAAGTAATATTGAAAAGTAATCTTGAAAAGTAATATTGAAAAGTAATATTAAAAAGTAAGGGACAAAATCAAATAAGTGATCGGAAAAATGCAAACATGTAGCGTTAAAGATAGCTATGAGTCGTTCTAAAGGTGGGAAACGTATGTGAAACCAACATGTTGAGCAAGAGAACTATGGTGCGCTGGAAAATGGTGGCATGTAGACTCATTTAATATCAAAATACCCTTTGTACGCAATGAAATTAGTGTTTACATGTGATCGTAAATTTTACACGTTCTCATTATATTATACAAATTTAATTCTACAGTTAATGTTTACTTACAGTGCTAATGTTATCTCTCAATTTTGTAATTTACGATAATTTAACAAGCAGATGACATATTATGAGTAAAAAGTATACTGACATTTTTTTATATAAATGAGTTTGAAAAATGTATTTAGAACTAATCATAATATACATTTGGTTTGAATGTCTACATTTAATTGATGGCTTACGTCCTGAATAGGATTGATGGCTTGATGGCTACGTCCTAAATAGGATTGATGGCTTGATGGCTACGTCCTGAATAGGATATGCTACCAATAGTAGAAAGGGTCGTGCATGAGTTGTGTAAGTCGTTTATGTTAATTAGTTAACTTATTTTTAAACTCCTTAACTCATCGATTAACCAACAAACTGATGAGCTAATCAGCAGCCATAATTCAATCAGACAACCAAGTACACCTCTTACTCGTATTTAAGGCCGTGACAATGTCCAGCGTTTTTTGGGTAAGAGTCTTGAGAAAATTAGTTCTCCGATTCCTCTTAGGATGGTCGTCTAGGATATCAGCCTGGTTCAACAATAAGGGGATTGTATGTGTTCTAGGATATCGGAACTAATCCCACTGCTTGGTTCAACATCACATGAATTGTGAGAGTTCTAGGATATCGGAACTAATCCCACTGCCTGGTTCAACATCACATGAATTGTGAGTGTTCTAGGAGATCGGAACTAATCCCACTGCCTGGTTCAACATCACATGAATTGTGAGTGTTCTAGGAGATCGGAACTAATCCCACTGCCTGGATCAACATCACATGAATTGTGAGAGTTCTAGGATATCGGAACTAATTCCACTGCCTGGATCAACATCACATGAATTGTGGGTGTTCTAGGCTATCGGAACTAATCCCACTGCCTAGATCAACATCACATGAATTGTGGGTGTTCTAGGATATCGGAACTAATCACACTGCCTGGATCAACATCACATGAATTGTGGGTGTTCTAGGATATCGGAACTAATCACACGACCTGGTTCAACATCACAGGAATTGTGGGTGTTCTAGGATATCGGAACTAATCCCACTGCCTGGATCAACATCACATGAATTGTGGGTGTTCTAGGATATCGGAACTAATCACACGACCTGGTTCAACATCACAGGAATTGTGGGTGTTCTAGGATATCGGAACTAATCACACGACCTGGTTCAACATCACAGGAATTGTGGGTGTTCTAGGATATCGGAACTAATCCCACTGCCTGGTTCAACATCACATGAATTGTGAGTGTTCTAGGATATCGGAACTAATCCCACTGCCTGGTTCAACATCACATGAATTGTGAGTGTTCTAGGATATCGGAACTAATCCCACTGCCTGGTTTAACAACAAGTGTGAAACCTACGATGAAGGAATTTGACTTTATATAGTGTAAATAATGTTTTCAGTAGCTACATATTTGTTACAGCTTCAACGAAATTTGTATGAATAAATTCAATATATTTTTCGAACAATTCGTTGAAAATGTGATATATTTCGGGGAACAAAATGCTGAAATATAAATGCATGATATACATTTTCATTAAAAATTTCAAATATCTCAAAAGTACTGTTTTACTTCAATGCGCTTATACATTGAATGAACAATTAATCATGGTTATGCTTAAAACAATGATGAACTATCACATCAATAACTTTTTGATATATTAGATATTCATGCAGCGATTTGCCTATACAGAAGTTAAGTATATATTTGACAAACTTTTTGCATTACACCCTAGAGATATTGTAAAATTCGTTCAATTCAAGTAACCTTTCATATATCAAACATTAACATTAGCGCACTGGCTCGCATATGAGTGGTCCTGGGTTCATTCCCCAGTTGAGGCGGACATGTTTTCAGATCGCAACGGCTCCCAGGTCGACCCAGCCTTAAATGGGTACCGGATTAATCCGGGAAGTAAAGACTGCGAGGGAGAGGAGATGGCTACCGCCCTCATTTGCAGAGCCTGTGAAATGTGAGATGGCTAACATCTCACACCCCTACGGCATTAATAAATGCTATGGGTTACTTTACTTTACTTTACATATATGAAAAGATGAGCTTAAACCTACGATGATGAATGCTTGCCTGATGCTAGGAAGCTTGGTGAATTTCAGCTACATTTCCTTGTATTTCATACAAGGAATCGTTTCAGAATTAAATATTCATACCGAGCGTCTAGCGAAAACGTATAAACTTTGCGTGGAGAAAGCTAAAATAAGATATGATAGTTATGACATTAAAAGTTCTAATTGTCTGTCAAGTCTGTGAGAAGAGAGACAATTTAACTCCCAGTATAAATATGATAAACTAGTTTTTAAAATTAATTGTATTTTTAAATGTCTGTAATATATATTTTAAAACACTATTTTTTGACGTCAACTTTTGTCAACCTGCCCCTTTCCACTGTTCATCATCATTAAGTGCCGTCTCCGCAACGAAGGTTGGCTGCAACGGATCTCCAACATCTCCTGTCTCTTGTCTGTGTGGTGCACGCTGCTAGACTGTAACCTGTCCATCGTGTGATGTTACTATCCCACTTGTATCTCTACCTACCTATTTCCATTGTTATCAACTGTCAAATTTGTTTCAGACCCCAATTATTGTCACAAATGTTCACATTGTCAAATTGTCACATACTATTTCATTCAAGTATTTGTGTGCCACATTTCTTCGATATGTCCGCGTGGTTAATTTATTGATAAATACTAATCGAAATTATTATTCGTCTGGTTACAATAATTTCTCACAACATCTGCAGCCTCGACAGTTCAAGATCGACACAGAAAGTGTTGGAAAAAGCAATTAGAGAGAGCATAGGGTATATCTGTTTCCGTTATGTATCGTGTAGAGGTGTTTGTAAGATCTTATTTAGTGGCTAGTTCGTGGATTCACATGTGAACAATATGCGTATTATTGAATACAATCTTCTTGCGTGATACGTCAAGCAGAACTTTCATTAAAAATATCAGCATGTCACCTGGTACGTTTCCTTAACAAAGTGCAGTATTTCTCTCTCGCTCTCTCTCTCTCTCTCTCTCTCTAGTAAGTGTATTGTGGCAAGAGAGGCCAAAAATTATAGTTCAGGGTAAAAAGAATATGACCGCTGTCTTCTTTCCAGGCATGTCGTAGGAGGGAACTATAGGAAATTTGTGATATAGGATGACAGACTCGCATGTGAAAAAATCACCATTGTCACTAAATGTCTTGTTTCAATTTGTGATATAAGATGACAGATTCACATGCCAAAATTCATCATCATTGTCACTAAATGTCTTGTTTCAATTTGTGATATAGGATGACAGACTACATGTGAAAAAAGACATCATTGTCACTAAATGTCTTGTTTCTATTTGTGATATAGGATGACAGACTCACATGTGAAAAAAGACATCATTGTCACTAAATGTCTTGTTTCTATTTGTGATATAGGATGACAGACTCACATGTGGAAAAAGAAATCATTGTCACTAAATGTCTTGTTTCTATTTGTGATATAGGATGACAGACTCACATGTGAAAAAAGACATCATTGTCACTAAATGTCTTGTTTCTATTTGCGATATAGGATGACAGTCTTGTATGGGAAAAAAATCATCATCGTCACTAAATGTCTTGTTTCAATTTGTAATATAGGATGACAGACTCGTATGTGAAAAAATCATGATTGTTACTAAGTGTCTTGTCTCAATTGAAATGCTCTGAAATATGAAATCGCTAACATCTCGCACCCCTACGGCATTAGTAAATACTATGAGTTACTTTACTTTTTGTATGCTTACATATACATCCACTTATAATCATATATATATACGTATATATCCGTCTACATATATATATATATATATATATATATACTCCCATATGCATATACTCCCATACATACATACATACATACATACATACATCAATCCTAATAGTCTTTTTAAATACATTTTCGTGGAAGCGGGAAAGGGGCTTTACTCTTCAATATGTACTTGTTTCTAAGGGTAAGGGTTGGGTTACACTGTACAACCCTACACTATATCTCCTGGTTTGAACGAATGTAGACAAATGATGTCTACATAAGTAAATCACGTTGATACATGAGCAGGTAACGTGAAACTTAATCACGCCATGACATGAATCATATATCAAATCTGAATGTGACAAAGTTATTGTGTTTATGATTATAATACAACTGAACCTTTTTGCTTGTTTTATTCTGCAATTTTATTTATTTAAAAATGAATGTACTCATTTTGTTTTAGAGTATTGCATAATTTAACACAATTTCTTAAAAAAACAAAACAACTACGAATTACGGAAGTTCTACGAATCAATTTGCAAGAGGTGGCATGAGCTAATCAGGAAGTTGCTATAGTAGAAACAACATGACAAAATGACATAACACCATTTCATTTTCATCATGTAAATTAAAGATAAGTTTCTATAAATATATAATTCCACAGGGTCCTGTAATATTAGGCTGAGTTACCATCAAATTAAAGCATATCATTAGAGCTAAGCCTAGAATTACGGCTCAATGTAACATTAAAATTAAGAATATCATTAGAGGTAAATCGAGACCATCGACAATATAAAACCTGTTGAGTGTTTGTTTAATGGGAACATTCTTCTAAAATGACTCGTTTGACTTTTATGTAATTATGTAATATTTTATGTAAATAGTAAGCTGTAGCCCTCTCGTGACAATAAAAACCACGGCGAAGCCAGTGTTCATGGTTGAGATGTGTCACGAACACATTTTTTTGGTCATCTTCAATACCCGTGTAGTGTGGAAAAGGTAATGGCAGGGATGACAATCTCAGTTTCGAAGAAAAATGAGAAGGGTGACTGGAATGTGATCGGGATGTTTAAGATGTTGATGAATGGAACTTCGTCTTAGATGGCATACGAACACTAGTCCAAATCTAACATAGAGCGTTTCCTAAAACGGAACTATTCTGTAAGCTTGAAAGGTTGAGAAGGCACAGAGAATTTACTTCATTATACTGGGTCTACCAGATATGTACTCATTTCCTCTGTTTGAGATTCCCTGCCGAGCGTACAAATCATGGTACGTAACTCTGCGTGGCTCTTGACAATACTGGCCTCCTAGCTGAATTAATTAGGTCCCAATTCGTTACGTGTTTTGATTATTATTTCCCGTTTAGTTTGTTATTATTTATACACTTAGAATCGCATGCAAAAAATAGCCGAGGCGATTCCAAGTATATAAAGAGTAACCACCTAAAAGGCAAACAATAATAAGAACACACAACGAACTGGGTTCAACTTAATTAGCGAACAGGTCGTCTACTGGAGTCCGGTCATGGTAATTCCTTAGCATCAGAGGGTAATCCTCAGGGATCTCTGAAAAAAACCCCACTTTATAAACAAGTCGCCGCGAGCTGAATCCGAACCTAAGACCCATTGATCACAAAGGGAACGGCTCAATGTTACACTGAGTCAGGTAGATCCGAAGGACCGTTTCAGTACGCGAAGCTGGTTCACCGACTGCCGGAACACCTTGTACCTTGTTGAGCAGAATTCGACTCTTTTAATATCGTTTCCACAACCACACAAAACATTTAGGTCTGTAAGGCACAGTAGGATATATACCTTTATGGCAAATAATCAATTCACTATCCACGCCTGTTGACAGATTGGAAGGAGAATGTCTATTAGTAATATTGATGACATGAAAATTATACAATAATAGTATAGCAAATCTGGTCACTATATGAGCAATGAGATAACATCTGGGGTCTTCATTCAAGTCTGAAATATACCATCTTGTGGATGCAAGTTCAGAAATGTGTGTTACATTTTTAATAAACGAGTCGTATTGCATAACTCATCAAATAATTTTATGGTATAACACGATAATTTCATTCATTGCAAAATGAACGCATTGCTCTTGGCGGACCCCCCAGGGTTAACAGATAACCAAGATCCCAAATGTACCTCCTCGCGGTGCACCCTGGAAACAGAATTACAGCAGCTCGAGCTGATTCTGGCCAAATCATTTGGGGATCGTGTCCGAGAATGTGGAGGTAGCAGATGGAAAGAGATTTAACTGCATAAGAGACAAACAATATCTCCGACACCACCAGCATCACCACATACAGCGACACTGTCGACATACAGCGAAGCTATTCAGTTCAGTCCGAACTTTGGAGTGGCGGCCAATGTAAATGGCAAGTAAAGGTAGATGCATGGCGAGAGTCAGACAGATTTCATACTGAGTACAATGACACAATGAAAGGGCAGAACAGCGCCAGAAGGCAGCGCTAACTGCAAATAGAAAGTGAAAAGTTCCTAGGAAAGGGGAACTACAAGCTCTGTTAGCTCGAGACGAGCTTCTAGTTAACTGTTCTCCTTACAGACAGAGACCCAGACCCAATCATGGGCGCTCGGAAAAGCAAGAAGGCCTGACCCAACTCTAATGTCGAGCCTTCCTAAGCAAGAAATATGCTCGCGAAGAGAAAGGGTTCCGTACCTGATGGGCTCAGGCAAAAAAGGGACAACGATGGCAGTCCTAGTCCAACTCTACTGTCAAGCTTTCCTATACCGGAAATATACTTGCAGAGAGAAAGGGTTCAGTACCTGATGGGATCAGGCGCTATTGGGACAAGGTCGCTCAGCTCGAGACGGCCGTGCTCTCAAACGCGTGGTGTGAGACTCGAACTCACGATGTCTGTTAACGACGCCTCGGGTAAGAGGGCGAACGAGCCAGGGTCCAACTCTTCTGTCGAGTTCTTCCTCATATGGAACCAGGTTCGCGGATGAGAAAAGGTTCAGTACCCGATGCGCACAGACACAGTGTGTCCAATTGCACGAGGAGAGTTCATAGACGGTGGAACACCTCGTGCCAGATAGACGCGCTCGACAAGCGTCTTGGCGAAGAGGCACTGCACACCAGCGTGCCCGGCGACAGATAGACAGGCTGTCACGGACTAGGGAAGCCTACCCGAATTAAAGGCATGACGAAAATGGATGTGTTGGACCTCGGACGTCCTGACCACAAGTAGCCAACCGAGGTGCAAATAACACAGTTCTACTGTAACACAGTTCTACTATAGAACTTGCAGCACAACGCACTTCACGCTCCCCGGCGGAAATCACACGATATATTCGTTGTGGTTACATGAGAGCGAACGCCGAAGAAGAATCATGGGGGAACATTCCCCTTTTCATTCCAGCGCTTACTAGCATTACCATAGTGGGGTGTCGAAATTAAGGTAATCATATCACAGTAATCCCGGTGTTGGTGAGAGTTTATAATTTTCATTTTAACGTGTTGAAGTTCTTGTCTTTCGTGTATGAATTGTTTCTAACCTTTGAAATTAGCATTCAGAATAGCCCAGAAAAATATATTGTATTTTAGTCTATACGTTGGTGTTCACAGGGAATGTTTTGTTTTTTACTAAAAAAATCTACTGGGAAAAAATGCACATATGAAACCGTTTATATAAAACATTACATGCGATTTTTTTAAATTTAGTAAAGTAAATAGGAAAACAATATATTTATTTTTCTATATGACAATTTGACCCTCTTAAAATAGCAGCATATACGATATATATGTATATATGTATTTTATTAATACATTTTTTGTCATCATCATCAAATGTCATATTCAATCCAGGACGTAGTCTTCCCTAGGGATTTCTTGAATTCTCCATAGTCTTCAAGTTGTTCCGCATCTATTAGTGACATGCTGAGGCCTTCTTGAATGTCTTTTGTCCAACGGCGTTATGGGTGGCCTTTGCCCCTTTTGCATTCTATTATCGACTCCAGTAACACTCTCTTCATGTCGTCGTGTCTCTTAATTTTTAATCAATCAATCAATAAACCCATAACCCTTCAGGGTCGTACTGTACCTGTACCACATTGGATGCCTCAGCACACATAGTCCTCCAGTGAATTCTATCCTCAACGATGAGGATGAGTGTGGAAATATCTTGCCCTGTCCATTCCTTGATGTTGTCTGTACATGACTTTATTTGTCCTTCTCTGCTTCTTCCACCCTAAACAGTTCCCTGTAGTATTGTTTTTGACAAGGAATATACTGTCAAAACCTGCATACATGTCCGAACCATGCTAGTTTTCGTCGTTTCACTATTGAAATAAATGGTTCCTGAAAACCTGCACACATCTCTACTTTATTTCTTACGTACACATTGGTCTTATGTTCCCTATAGGAAATTCGTAGAATTCTTCTGTAGCATTTAATTTATTAATACATTTTTTTAATGCTTAAAATTTGAACTAATTTTTTACACAAGAACCTTTGAGTTATATAAATTAACTCATCATTCCGCACTGATTTTCTGCCAAGTCTCTCAGCACCTAATGCTATAAATCGAATTTCGAACAGACTACATAGGTCACAATTTCAATTACAGTGAATTTAAAGCTCTAATAGTACTATGATTTCAAGTTACAATCTGATCTATGTCGTACAGTTCTGGATAGTTTCAAAATACGCCACTAGTGGTCGTGAAGGTATGCGTAATGTTTGTCTTTAATGAATAGTATCTAATCTGCATTCACACGTATATAAGATATACGAAATGTATTTGACTTACATGATATATCGTACAATAAAATGATGTAAATTTTCTATTTGACTAGTTCATAGACTGTAGTGCTCTAGTTCATAGACTGTAGTGCTCTAGTTCATAGACTGTAGTGCTCTAGTTCATAGACTGTAGTGCTCTAGTTCATAGACTGTAGTGCTCTAGTTCATAGACTGTAGTGCTCTAGTTCATAGACTGTAGTGCTCTAGTTCATAGACTGTAGTGCTCTAGTTCATAGACTGTAGTGCTCTAGTTCATAGACTGTAGTGCTCTAGTTCATAGACTGTAGTGCTCTAGTTCATAGACCGTAGTGCTCTAGTTCATAGACCGTAGTGCTCTAGTTCATAGACCGTAGTGCTCTAGTTCATAGACCGTAGTGCTCTAGTTCATAGACTGTAGTGCTCTAGTTCATAGACTGTAGTGCTCTAGTTCATAGACTGTAGTGCATAAGTGAGGAATGTGCAAGTGAAAACTGAAACGAGTAATGACAGCGTTGGTACACATAACATTAGTTATATTCACAATATTTTAAAATAGTATTTCTTCTCCTAATTCATCAATATTTTTTTTCAAATACAAGAGAAACACACATTAACTGTACGATTCGACGCATACATTTAAAAAGTAATCAAAGGCTAATTGGAGATATTTCCATGAATGGCTAACATTGACTCTTACAAAAATTAACAACTTACAAAACTACAGTAAATTATGTTTTTTAAGGCTTTTATAATTATTGAAAAGAATAAAAAATAATGCTCACATTAAAAAAATTAACAGTGGTTTCACAAGTATGAATCACTAAATCGTAACGTCATCAAAATTATATGACCCTCATGCAAGTATTCATAGTGATAAGTGCATGGGTTCTAGAAATATTGGCTGAAATGGGTCATCAGAATGTTTTAAACATATTATGTAAGTAAAACGTTATATTACATTGAAAGTTGTCTTTTTTTAATATGGCACGCAATCTTCTATGTAATTATTCATTTGCTTACTCACTAAAATGGTTTCCTACTGTTGGCGTAAATAGTGTTTTTGTAAGGATTAGGTAACTAGATTAGCAGTACTGGATAGAGCTACTTTCTCTTGCTTTGAATACTGTCAATACTAAAAGATATTTATTGCAGCATACTTTTAATCTCTATATCTTTCTGTTTGTGGTACTGATGCCGTGCAGTCATATAAGCTGTTTAAAGTGGTCAATATTAATCCATCCATCTATACATAATCCCATAGCCCGTTAGAACCGGAAAGGTACTTACTACTTGAAATGAATCAACACTCAGTACTTCAGCGGCTTCTATTTTCAGCTATTCAGATGAGTGTGTAAAAATCTTGACCTGTCCAGTATTTTATATTGTCTGCCCAAAATTTGCGTTGTTCTCTTCTGTTTCTTCACCCTCAACTATACCCTGCAATATTGTTGTTGACAGGAGATCATGTCGAAAGTCCAAGCCACGCAAACTGTCGTCGAAATGCTATTGAAGGTAGTGATTCATGTAAACCTGTGAGATTCTCTACTTTATTTCTTACGTACACATTTGTCTTGCGCTCTGCATAGGAAAAATTATCAATATTCTTCTATAACGCTTGTATTCGAAGGCCTGTATACGTCTGTCTCGGTGTCTTCAAGGAGTGTCCGATTCGTAGCCTGTATTCGTCTCTCCATGTCTGCGCAAGGACTGTCCGATTCGAAAGACTATCCGCCTCTCCGTGTCTGCAAGGAGTGTCCGAGTCACTGTACATGTAGACGGCACTACGTAGTCGAATTATTTCCCTTGTATATGTTTGCAAATTCTATGTTCATCATTTAATAATCTGAATATTATTTTATTTTAGGGTTTGGGTTAGGGTTATAATAGTTGTGTATTACATAATTAACCCCAACCCCAATCCCAAATAAACAAATATTTCAATTATTAAATGATGAATATGAAATTTACAAACATAGACAAGGGAAATAATTAAATATGTGGTGGCGTCTACATGTACTGCACCGTGTCCGATTCGACGACATGTATCCGTCTATCCATGCCTGCAAGGAGTGTCCGATTCTCACAATCATACTCTTATAGCGTGATAGATATCATTTGTGAGTTATTACAATGTGATAATTTCCCTGGCGTACTGGTTTTACCGTTTGCTTTGTGCTCAAAGAGTTCGAATCCCACTCTCAACGCCTTGTTTATAAATTGGAATTTGTTAGGAGATCACTGAGGATTATAGCTTGAAGTTACGTAATTACGCGCTATGAGTGGTACTCTCGGTAGGAGGTGAGAGGGACGGAGTACATGTTGAGTAACCCGAGTACAATGAAGTCAAACCTCTATGCCTATTGGGCTTCTATGTGACTGGATATTAATTTATACAATGGTGCATTATGACCTATACATAACATAAAGAACCTTTTGAGTAGAAGGCTTTTCTCGAAGCATTGTATATCACTCAGACATTGCATGTCACTCAGACATTGCATATCACTCAGACATTGCATATCACTCAGACATTGCATATCGCTCAGACATTGTATATGACTCAGACATTGTATATGACTCAGACATTGCATATCGCTCAGACATTGTATATCACTCAGACATTGCATATCACTCAGACATTGCATATCACTCAGACATTGCATATCGCTCAGACATTGTATATGACTCAGACATTGCATATCACTCAGACATTGTATATCACTTATACATTGCCCATCACTCAGACATTGCATATCACTCAGACATTGTATATCACTTATACATTGCCCATCACTCAGACATTGCATATTATATGCTTATATATGCAGAGAACATAATGAGAAATGTGAAACACGAAACAAAGCAATAAAAATTCAGCCATATAAACATCAGACGTCTACAGATTCCAGAAATTAAATACGCAGACGAAACAGTGTTATTGTATATTGTCTCGCCCGTGTGTTGTTGATGCCCGAAAGGGGAGCACAGAATAGTAACACTGTTTACCTTCCATGCATGTTGTAAAAGGCGACTAATGAGGTTGTGGGATGGAATTGGCTGTCCCATTACATATAGGGTCAGTGACCCAAAGCCATGCTGAAGTCGGATGTGTCAGGTCGAAAGGCGCAGATATCGCAGCAATGCTGTAAATCATGACACAATGCATTCCGTTCTCCGTACTACATCCTGCTGATATGCAGGAGTTTGATAACGAACGCAGAAGAAGAAGAAGAAGTATATTGTCTATCCCCAGGTGGAAGCTAGTTGATGGCATCACACTTGCCGTTAAACGTAGTTATGGAAGCTATAAGTTTCTGGTCAAGGCCAGATGTGATGTCTGAGTCGTACTGAGTTCGTGTTTGTGGAGGGTGATCGTGATATTATCGATCCATCTCTATCTCTTTCTTCCCTTTGCTCTATATCCAGCTGAGTGTTTGTTATACGTTCCCAGAGGTAATTGTCTTGGGTCCATTTTCATTAAGTGACCAAACCACTTTATCTGATGATGTTTTATATATTCAATCTATCTATCTATCTATACGCTGTGTCCCTTGTTTGCCTTGCAGCGTCAGGGGTGGAAGAGTTCTCTGGAGATGGCCTTCTTGTGCACTGTTTGTAAGCTTGTTTCTGTGGCTTCTTTGATTTCTGTGATCCATCTTTTACATGGTCTGCCTCTGGCTTTATAACCGTTATGTCTATGTGTCATGGCCATCTGTGGCATGCTATATGTCGGTAGTCTGGAAGCGTGTGAAAACCACTTGATCTGCTGTCTTTTGATGTGTTCCAATACTGATGTTATCGTTTCTAATTCTATCTCTTAATGACACTCCGAGTATTCTTCGTAGACATGTCATTTCTGTTGTCACTATTTTTCTTTTGTCTTGTGCTATCATTGTCCAGGTTTGGCACTGGTAGCATAGTGATGGAATAATAATAGTCTTGTATAATACAAGGCATTATTCCTATTTGTGATATCCTCGTTTCTTACTCTGTCCAGTTCGGTGAACATAGCTGCTTTTCCTAAATACTTCATCTCACATGTGATGATTTTTCTTTGCTGCGAGGTTGTTAAAGACCATGTTTGACACTGGTGACAAAGTGTTGGTATGCAAACTGTAGATATTATCTGTCTTTGTATGTCCATTTTGATATTTGGATGCAGGAGTAATGGTGAAAGTTGATATTTCACTGCGTTTTCTTTCTGACATCTTGATTCTATTTCTCTGTCTAGTTTCCCATTTTCTGAAGAAAAAAACATCTTCCTAAATATTTGAATTCTTTTGTTTTTTTCACTGCTGAATCGTCTATTGTTGTTTGTGACTTGCTGATTTTCATAACTTCCGTCTTTTGTATGTTGATTTTCATGTTATACTGTTTACAAGCTGTTGACAGTGCATCTATGTGTATGTTATACTGTTGTTGACAGTGCATCTATGTGTATGTTATACATTTTTACAAGCTGTTGACAGTGCATCTATGTGTATGTGCATGTTTTCTTCATCATTGTGTATTCTGCTTAGGTCGTCGACGAACAGAAGATCATTGATTTCACACATTATTTTCATGTACCGAGTTGTCTGCATTGTTTATATTTTCTTCTTGCCTTTAACATTAAATGAGAAAGACTTAATGAACCAAGAAAAATCAACAAAAAGCTTTAGCGAACAACAAAACTTTCTCTAAATATGAAAAAAAACCCGAAAATAATGACAATCGACAAAGTTAAAACAAGACCTAGAATTAATATTGAGAACAATGTTTTAGATGTGACGAATGTCGAATATATAGGAGCTAACATAACAAGTGCAGGAGACTATGCAGTCGAGATCAGGAGGAGAACAGCAATAGGGATGTCCAAATTAAAACAACTGAACAAATGGTGGCACTGGGTCAACACAGGAACTAAGGTTACGTACATAAGTGTTCCCAGTGGCAACCTTCTGATGCGAAATATGGATAATAAATAAAACTACAGTCAAGATAATAAAGGCTTTCGAAATGAAGTGCTATAGAAGAGTCATAGAGTACCACGGACAGCAAGAAAGACCAACCAAGACGCGCTTAGAAAAATTAACGTTCCAGAAGGCTGATTTTTAAACACCGTATTAAGAAGGAATATGTTTTTTTTTCGACCATCCGAAGAGACACGATGCTATAGAAAGAGTGTTGTTGGAGGGGGCGATAGAAGGCAACAGAGACAGAGGTCGACCAAGACGTCGTTGGATAAGAGCTATTCAGTAATGCATGTACATATCGCTAGAGGAAGTCGGGAAAAATGGCAGAGACCGCGGTGATTTCTGGAGATTCATAAGGGAGATTACGTTCTGGAAAGAATACATCAGATGATAACAGCATGATTAACCCACCCCACCCCCATCCCCAAACTTCCTACGATAAAACGACTTGAATTTCAATAGTATTTCCAAAAGGTTCACTTAAGGGAAATGAAAATGTATTTTAGTAACTCCTTTCCCCGTAGAAAAATCGTTTCTACTGCCATGGATAGACAGTTATAGAATGTATAGAAATATGAAAATTATATACAAGAAACGATACAATTATAATTTTTTCTCCCACTCTATTAACCACCAGTCTGAGACTTCCGTTACTGCCCACTTCAATAACACAGGCCACCTGGGTACGAGGTGATGTTAAGATAATTATGATGAAATTGTGCTAATCGGATGAACGGAATTGATATTAATTTGAGATTCGTATATAAACCAATTTGGTGGATTTACCTAACTTTCTCTACATCTTAGCACCATTTATTCATACGTGTATATATTCTATTTTGTTCTGTCCATTTTCTGTTTGTTTCTTTCGTCCCCACCCTTCTTTCCACTTTTTTATAATACAATTTACTATTAATCACCTTTCTACATTTGTATTTTTATTTAGCAATTGTCTTAATAGGTTCACAGTAATAGAAGAGCAGACATGCCTTCATCCACCCAAGACACCTTTAAATTGGAAGTTGATAATGGTACCGTTAAATTGGGAGTTGATAATGGTACCGTTAAATTGGGAGTTGATAATGGTACCGTTAAATTGGGAGATGACAATGGTACCGATAAATTGGAAATTGATAATGGTACCGTTAAATTGGAAGTTGATAATGGTACCGTTAAATTAGAAGTTGATAATGGTACCGTTAAATTGGAAATTGATAATGGTACCATTAAATTTGGAGTTGATAATGGTACCGTTAAATTGGAAATTGATAATGGTAGCTGGTACCGTTAAATTGGAAGTTGATAATGGTACCGTTAAATACGGAGTTGATAATGGTACCGTTAAATTGAAAATTAATAATGGTACAGTAAAATTTGGAGTTGATAATGGTTGCGTTAAATTGGGAGTTGATAATGGTTAAATGGGGATGTGCTTAAAGATTGCGTGTTGGATGAGGATACCAAGATTGATAATATATCGAGGATAAGATCTGAGGATTTTCGTACTAAATATTTGGAACTAGTAGAATTTTGACGTCTGCGCGACAGAACGTGATGAACCAGTAGGAAAAATCAGTATGGAAACCGTTTATCTTCTTTTAAGGATTGAGAATCAATCTGTCTGCCCGGAGTGTAATGATTTCGATGTATAACCACAAGGCATTGCGATTCGATAATAGGTAGTACCGACCTTTACTCGTTGTGTGATATGTTGTGTTTTTGTCTGTTAGTTGAAGCTTCGATTTGTGTGTATTTTCCACTGTGCTTTCAATGATTCAGGAAACCTCATTACTATAAGTATTACATTTTAGGAATTACATACTGAATGCATATAGAAGAGTCCTTCTAATCAGAAGAGATTCTCACTCCGGCCTGCCAAACCATGGTTTTGGTCTGCCAAAATGTTCTAAAAGTACCATATGTGTTGGTTCCAGGAGTAGTCAAATTACATGGAGTTTAAACAGACTTTTAAATAACGTCTTATTTTTGGTTTCATACCATACGAAGAAAAAGCTCAATACGCTCCGCCAAATTAAAAAAGGGTTGCCAACCTTTGCTATTCAGAAATTGCATACACTAGGGATTTATTGATGCCCAGTGGTTAGTGGTGTGAGCCGCTGCTGTGATATTTGTACCTTCTGCTCGTGGGGAAAAAAAGAGATAGTTTTCATTGCTTTTTACTTCAAAATAGTTATAAGAACCAGGGAATATTTGCACATTTCATAGAAAAATGATGATCAAATATTTGAATGAGTCAATATAAATGTAGCAGCATATTCCTCGCAGGATCATAGGTTTATGTCAAATACAGAACAAACAAGATAATATTGAAAAATTATTGTACATGCTAGCTGTTATATAGCGATCTTCGCCCGTGTGTTGCCGGGGCCTGAAAGGGGAGCAAAGAATAGCAATACTGTTTACCTTCCATGCATGTCGTAAGAGGCGACTAAGGAGGTTATGGGATGGAGTTGGCTGTCCCATCCCATATAGGGTCAGTGACCCAAAGCCATGCTGAAGTCGGATGTGTCAGGCCGAAAGGCGCAGATATTGCAGCAATGCTGTAAACCATGACACAACACATTCCGTTCTCCGGACTACATCCTGCTAATTTGCAGGAGTTTGAGAACGAACGAAGAAGAAGAAGAATATAGCGATCTCAGTGGCAGATGTGCCAGTAGACAAATTGTCCCCGATTCGGTTGAACATAGCTGTGACTTTAATGCCCAACACAGATAGAAGCGGATTATGTAGTTCTAGTAAGGTTACTAATACGTTTAAATGTATACATAGTAGACATTCGATCCTAAAATAAATCCGATTTTGATGATGTGCGTACACTTGTTTAGGTAATGCAAAGTGTTCTGTCGTGTTTAGTGGGTGAGAATACACATAAAAAAAGCGTGAGTACACTTCGTATATGTATATTATTGTTTTCTGCGTCACTTTTGCTTCTAGTTGTAAACAATTCGATAGTTTGTCGCTCTCTATACACATTGTTATAATGATTAGTTTTGTTTAGTTCTCCAACTTATTGAATGTAGTTTCTGTGTTCTTTATTTTGACTGGGAGATGTCTGTCCGTGAATAACGTCAACAATTTCGATGATGATGATGTTTGTTTGTTTGTTAGTTTTGCGTTCGCTCCATTGTAACCATCACGGATATCCGTGCGATTTCCGCCGGGAGCGTGATTACGTTGTGCCACCGTTATGCGCCTTGTAGGCCTAGCACATCCGATTTCGGCATGCCTTGACAATTCGGGTGGGCTACCATTAGCCTGTGACATCCTCTATATCTGTCTCCAGGAACGCGTAGTGGTGACTCTTCGGCCAGACGATTTTTGCTCTCGTCTGACTCGCACGAGGTGTTCCACTGTCTATGAACTTGCCTCATGTAATTGAACGTGCTGTGCCTGTGCCCATTGGGTACTGAACCGTTTCTCATCCGTGAGACTGGTTCCTTAAGGGGAAGAACTCAACAGAGGAGTTGGACCCTGGCTCTTTCGCCCTCTTAGCCGAGGTGTCATTCACCGACATCGTGTACCCCTTGTCCAAGTTCGAGTCTTACACCACGCGTTTGAGAGCAAGGCTTTCTCGAGCTGAGCGTCCTTGTCCTAACAGCGCCTGAGCCCATCTGGTACTAAACCCTTTCTCTCTTCAAGTGTATTTCCGGTGTAGGAAAACCTGACAGTAGAGTTGGGCCAGGGCTAAATCGTTGTCCCTTTCTTGCCTAAGCCCATCGGGTACAGAACCCTTTCTCTTCGCGAGCATATTTCCGGTTTAGGAAGGCTCGACATTAGAGTTGGATTAGGTCTTCTTGCTTTACCAAACGCCAATGAATGGGTCTGGGTCTCTGCCTGTAAGGAAAACAGGTAACTAGAAGCTCGCCTCGAGCTGACGGAGCTTGTAGTTCCCCTTTCCTATGGACTTTCACTTTCTATTTGCAGTTCGCGCTGCCATCTAGCGCTGTTGTGCCCTTTCATTGTTTCATTGTACTCGGTATGAAATCTATTTGTCTCTCGCCATGCATCTACCTTTACGTGCATTTTACATTGGCCGCCCCTCCAGTTTTCGGACTGAACTGACTAGCTTCACTGTATGTCGACAGTGTCGCTATATGTGGTGATGCTGGTGATGTCGGAGATATTGTCTGTCTCTTGTGCAGTCAAATCTCTTTCCATCTGCTACCTCCACATTCTCGGACACGATCCCCAAATGATTTGGCCAGAATCAGCTCGAGATGCTGTATTTCTGTTTCCAGGGTGCACCGCGTGGAGGTACATTTGGGATCTTGGTTATCTGCTAACCCTCGGTCCGCCTAGAGCAATGCGTTCCCTTTGCACCCCGATGATGATGATGTTTCTCCTGTGTAAGCGAAGATGAGCATGCCATTAGGAAGTATCAAATTTGGTTTGATTATTTGTGAATCTTCAGATGGCTGATTAGTCCAATCTGGGATATAAAAGATCTGTTGCGAAACGTCAAACATTTTACAGCAAGAACGTGTCAAGAATTCAGAGACATTCCTTGCTTAATTGTGTCAAAAATGTTTACCCTTTTCCACTAAAAAAAATTATATTGTCAGTAAAAGTAAAAATACAATTTCATGTTTTATTTGAAATTGTTTTCTTTAAATTCAAACAATGAAATTGGTGTATTTTCTTCGTCTTCAGCGTTCATTCTCCAACTCCCGCTGGTTCTTTCTCGTAGCAGTACAATGGTCTTAATAGATTTCCAACAGGATGAAGTCTAGATAATGAAAATGTGTTGTGTCACCGTTTTATTTGCGCCAATGGCCCGACACATCCATATTAGGCCAATTAATATATTGGTGATGTCTGAGTTTGGCAGCACTCCTCCCCCTGTCAATAACTGTTAAACTTGTTCAGAACCTCCTTCCCTAAATGTGACGTAATGTATAAACAGCCAGAGTGTTATCAGTATTCGTTTTATTTAGTACTTTAGTACTTTTAGTTCTTGCCAGAATATTCCTAATGGTTCGTGGTATTCCGATGATTCTTCAGTAACATTGTATTTCAAATGCTGCAATTGTGTGTCTGACATTATTGATGATTGTCCAAGATTCACATTCATATATTACAACTGGGAATATGCAGGCTCTACGGAGAATTAGCAGCATTATTTTGTTGGTGCCAAACCATATTCTCTTCATTTTCATCAACTTATTTGATGCTATGATCAACATCCGTCTGACTTCTTCATAGCAATCCCCATTTCTGCTTATAAGAGAATCAAAGTATTCGGTAACCCTCTATTTCTTTAAATTTGATCAAGATTGAGAATACGTTATGGTTATACCTTTATCAATCTATTAGATCAACGCCTTCGAGCTGAAATGCTACAGGAAGATACTTAGAATATCATGGAAGGATAAAATCATAAACTCAGATATTATAAAAACATTGAAGATTCCAGAGTAGTGGTTACTAAACACAATAACAAAAAGAAAACTACGCCTGTTTCGTCATATAAAGAGACATAACTGTTTAGAAAGACAAATAATGGAGGGAAGAGTACCTGGGAAGAGGAGAAAGGGCAGACCAAGAAGACGATGGACTGACGACATTAAAGATAACATAAATACATCGCTAGAAAATTCACGCCACATCGACCAAGACAGAGAGAGGTTCAGAGAGTTCATTGGGAAGACAACTTTCTGGAAGGAATACGTCACATGACCAGACCATATATTGTCTTTTCTCAGCATTTGCTGTAAGGTTTCGCAGGATTGAACGACCATCTGTTTTGGGGTTGTGGCACGTTTCGTCGGTCATTTGATATACAGTAATATTGCGTATTCTCAGAATGTTGATAACTCCTTTAATCTACCTTCTTCTTGGTCATCCTATGCCTCTTGCAGTTTCATTTTCATGTTGTATAACTCATGCCGCTGGTTAATAAAAATTCATTCTCATTAAATGGTTTCCTCTATAGATACCACAATAGATGCCAGCCTTCAATAAATGAACATAAGAATGATCAAAGGTAAGTATTTATATGTGTGCCATATTCTTACTTAAAATCAACAAAATATGTTCTCAGTTTCCATAGAATTGGTGTCCTAAATATGATAATTACAATAACCGTCTCTTGGCCCATTGTCTCGTTCATGGAAACTGATTTAATTTAGGCATTTAAAATACAAAGAAAGTCTCTTTCGAGAGGTGATCGATTGTGCTAATTATTCACAACTTACTAAGTAGGTCACAGGGTCGAAAATTGTATAAATTTTAGCCATATTTTTTTTACTAAATGGTTTCCGAGTATAATTTACAGTTTTCTGTGTGTGTCTGGCTTAGTCTTATGTTAAAATTTTAAGTGGATGTAAGAACTTCTTAAAGGTAGTTCTGCGCGATGTTCCCAAAATAGCGTACTCATTTTAGTTGATGCGACTGATCATTGGTCAATGTGTGTATAATTTGTGTCGCCAACCAATGAAATATACGGGAAAAGCCGAATCAGTCAGTGTATGTGACGCCATTTGGGAACAGCGAGCACGGCAGTTCTAGGGTAGGCTTTGTCGATGTCACAATAATACTCAGAAAAGAAAGAAGAAAAAAACAATACAGGCCACGAACTGGAGGAAAATAAGCAATGAAATAACGTTACTGTTAATTTCTCATTTCTGTGACCTACTTCTAGAGATCCTGCAATTACTGTCTATTTTGTACACTTCAAATTTAGATTTGATATTTCAATGGATGATTGTCTTTTAATATATTATCCCTGTTTTGCAAATGTGTATGTCATAAAGGTATGAATATTGTGCTTAATATAAGTTTAAGCACGTTCAGAAGGCAATCGAAAACTACTTAACTTATTTATGTTACCTAAAAAATTAAATAGAACCAAAAAAGGATGAGATGATGCCTGCGTCCTGAATAGAATATGCTCTCAATTTAAAAAAAAGTATAATTGAAGTATATATTATTGGGTAATATTATTGATTTCTAGTTGAAGCATATAATGTTTTGAGTATTATTGACTTCTAAAAATCCAATAACCTGTTCAGCAACATAACCACTGTTTCACTAACCCCTCGATAACTGAAGTCTGTAAACTAATTATTTCTGTCATTATAGATTTGATGTCACACATGATCTCTATACCCCAAGTACATAATCTCTATATACCAAGTACATGTTCTCTATATACCAAGTACATCATCTCTATATACCAAGTACATGTTCTCTATATACCAAGTACATGTTCTCTATACACCAAGTACATGTTCTCTATACACCAAGTACATGTTCTCTATACACCAAGTACATGTTCTCTATACACCAAGTACATCATCTCTATATACCAAGTACATAATCTCTATATACCAAGTACGTGTTCTCTATATACCAAGTACGTGTTCTCTATATACCAAGTACGTGTTCTCTATATACAAAGTACGTGTTCTCTATATACCAAGTACATGTTCTCTATATACCAAGTACGTGTTCTCTATATACCAAGTACGTGTTCTCTATATACCAAGTACGTGTTCTCTATATACCAAGTACATCATCTCTATATACCAAGTACGTGTTCTCTATATACCAAGTACATCATCTCTATATACCAAGTACGTGTTCTCTATATACCAAGTACATGTTCTCTTTCAGTTTGCTCATACATTTATTCGTTCTAGTACAAGAATGTTATATCGTAAAGTAACTAAGAAATGCTGATAAAGTATTATATAATATTTACATATATTATTTACATATATTATTCACATATATTATTCACATATATTATTCACATATATTATTCACATGTATTATTGATAGAAATTGTGATATGTCTTAGATGTGTGTCCTATCATCATCCCCATAATCCGTGATCAGCTAAAGACGGATTATAAATCAACTATAGCAGTTGATATATTTCAAGTCCGCTGACCTCCATATGGAATAACCAGAACTATATTAATCTGATAACACTGCGCTACTGTGACATAACTGCACACAAGTAAACAGACAAATAAATGGAATATTCTAAATGACAGATTACCGTAAATAATCTTTTTATGTAAACAGAGAAAATATGACAATATGTCGCATAAAAAGCAGATAATACAAAAACGAGATTTCACTAAGTTAAACAGTCGCAAGGGGAGTAGAATCATAAACTAACCGTGGCAGGAACCTAGATGGAGAGAGACAAAGTGAGAGACAAGATAGCGAATTAGCAAAAATTAGAGAGATACAGACAAAATAGAAGTAGAGAAATAGAGAGAGAGAGAGACAAATATAAAGAATGAGAGAGACAGATAGAGGGATGTAGAGAAAGCGACATACATAGATGGTGAGCGAAAGACACGGGGAAAGACAGAGGAGATAGAAAAAGAGACAGAGAGGGGAGAGCGAGAAGAGGAGAGATGAGAGAAAAACATAAGTAATTAAGCGATTCGGTGCCGCATGAACGGACCTGGTTCAATTCCCGTCATCTGTAAGAATTATTTTCATTTAGCCTCATGCTTCCTACTTGAATTTGCTTGTATAAGAAACACCAGAGTAACTTAATTGTAAAGAATAAACTACTTTATTGAAACACAAGAGTAGCTTAATTGTAAAGAATAAACTACTTTATTGAAACACAAGAGTAACAGTACAGAATAGAATACTTTATCGTAACGAAAGAATACTTGCACATAATTGCTTAACCTATTGCGATATAAGAATAATTGTACACAATTGCTTACCCTATTGCGATATAAGAATAATTGCACATAATTGCTTACCCTATTGCGATATAAGAATAATTGCACACAATTGCTTACCCTATTGCGATATAAGAATAATTGCACAGAATAGAATGCTGTACTGTAACACACGAGTAATTGTACAGAATATAATATTTT
The DNA here is from genome assembly GCA_034231615.1 of Meghimatium bilineatum. Lineage (NCBI taxonomy): Eukaryota > Metazoa > Mollusca > Gastropoda > Stylommatophora > Philomycidae > Meghimatium > Meghimatium bilineatum. The sequence goes on along the minus strand of CM067320.1, from coordinate 22,271,326 downwards.
TTTCATATTAAGAAAAATTAAAAAAAATAAAGAAATATAAATGAACTATAAATGGTAAACTCCAACGTTCAATACGTAGTTGTGTATGCAGTATTATACAGACACGTCAAATTTGCAATGTCGTTATTCTGAATTATCATTATTCTTATTATCTTATCATTACCAGCAGTATTTTCTTTTGTAGCACATTCTTGTTTAATTATATTATATTTATCTGTTTTTAAATGGCACAGATAGAAGAAGTACATCAAATATAAAACTGTGATTTATCATAAACGGAGGCCTGCAAAATAATTGAAAATAATAGATGAAATAGTAAGATTTATCATCAACTAGAAACACATGGAAGAGATATACAGACACTAGTAAAGAAGAAGAAGAGGAAGAAGAAGAAGGAGAGAGTTTGAGTAACGGTGTCTATGATATATAAAACACCCACTCATCATCATCATCATCAGGTGCCGTCCTGCATCGAAGATTGGCTACAATCGACCTCGAACATCATGCATATCTTGAATGTATATTCTGACAAACTGGTTCCTGCCATCTGAAGATGTTTCCCTTCCATTTGAATCTCCGTCTACTTCTTGCTCGACGCCCATCAACTCTACCGTCAAGTTAGATCTTCAACAAGGCCTCATGTTTTTTTTTGTGTCTCATATATTTTGTTCATTGACTTTTTATTTCCCGTAATAGTTCATATTTCCTACTGAATGTTATCTGATCCTCTTTGTTCGCTTTCGTCTTTTTCAATGAAGTTCTCACTACTCCTCCATATATCAACATCTCAAATATATCAATTCTGTCTTCTCTCCTTTTCTTCATTATCAATGTTTCTGATCCACACATTAACATAATGTAGTACTTAAGTAGGGGCGACAGAGGTCGACAACGAGAGAATATATTAGACAGTTTGACAACCTGGCACGGCAAGGAAACAACAACGATCTTGATACATAATACTACAGACAGAGAGCTGTGGAGAGTCATGATCGTCTACGCCAGCCGGCATGGCACCTGATGATGATGAGTAGATACGTAGAACACGTGTTTTGTAGTTTTATTTGACGACGACTAATACACTATCACCATCGGACTATGCCATCGCTACATGATACGAAAACGTTGATACGACGTTTATACGAAACGTGCCAATAACAGCATACAAGTTATATAATATATATCTTCAACGTTTCAACCGTTAGGTCTATAACATGTATATACAATACAGTGAACAAACATTAAAAACATGCTTTTTTAACTGTGTGAATTGTGAACAATTACATTATTGCAAAATTGTTGCACGTCACAATTCTCATTTCTAGTTTATTTGTTTAGATGTTACTAGTTTCCTCGTGTCAATGAACATACTTTTTAGCCATTCCCTATTCTCCATTTAACTTGGATAGATACATTAACAATACTAAAAAAGAACACAATAACATCAGCATTGTTATGGAATTCGCAGCTAGACAATTAAATACATCGAATTTTATTTAATTCGCAGCTAGGCAATTAAATACATCGATTGTTATGGAATTCTCAGCTAGGCAATTAAATACATCGATTGTTATGAAATTCTCAGCTAAACAATACATAGATTGTTATGGAATTCGCAGCTAGACAATTAAATACATAGATTGTTATGGAATTCTCAGCTAAACAATACATAGATTGTTATGGAATTCGCAGCTAGACAATACATAGATTGTTATGGAATTCGCAGCTAGACAATACATAGATTGTTATGGAATTCGCAGCTAGACAATACATAGATTGTTATGGAATTCGCAGCTAGACAATTAAATACATCGATTTTTATTTAATTCGCAGCTAGGCAATTAAATACATCGATTGTTATGGAATTCTCAGCTAGGCAATTAAATACATCGATTGTTATGGAATTCTCAGCTAAACAATACATAGATTGTTATGGAATTCGCAGATAGACAATTAAATACATAGATTGTTATGGAATTCTCAGCTAAACAATACATAGATTGTTATGGAATTCGCAGCTAGACAATACATAGATTGTTATGGAATTCGCAGCTAGACAATACATAGATTGTTATGGAATTCGCAGCTAGACAATACATAGATTGTTATGGAATTCGCAGCTAGACAATACATAGATTGTTATGGAATCCGCAGCTAGACAATCAAATACATAGATTCATTTTTCTTTTTAAAATTGCTAACATATCCTATTCAGGATGCAGCATCAATTCAACATTTTTTTTGCTGCAGTTAATTTCTTGGGAATATCTACGTTCAGTAGTTTGCCTTTGCTATATTGCCTTTAAGGGGAATTTGAAACCGGTACCATAGCTGTCAAAGAAGCGCTTTGTACCTTGCCGCCACAGAGCTGTACATAAAATATGATATAAGTAAATATATGAGTGATATATAGGACAATAAATGAAAGTGAAGAACTTTATATAAATGAACAAAATGGAAACAATTAGTTGAATGCGTGTGCTCCACATGGAGATTAAAGGTGAGATATACAGTTAATAACGCATTTGACGTGTTTTGGGAAACAAGTTAGATCCATATTTATTTCATTGACAAACAGCAAATATATGAACTATATGGTCAATATCACGCTCACCGCCTTTACTTTCCAAGGAGATCTGGTACCCTTTCCTTAAGCTGGGTTGACATAGGGGCCGCTGATGGTGTTAACAAATATATGCACTGAGAAGTCACTACTGAGTTACAGTTTCTACAAACATGTTACTGGATTCAATAATTTGTAAAAACCTTATACTATCTTCTCTTTTAATTTATGTGTAACTAGCTCTATTAAGCTTTAATTTGTGGTTAGCTCTTTCATATTGTTATATATGTTTAGCTCTTTTAAGTTTTTATTTGTGTATAACTATTGTGTTTTATTTGTGGTCAATTATTTCAAGGCTTTAGTTGTACTTAGCAATGCTTTTTCGTAGTTGGCTTTTTAAAAAAAAATATTCTCAGCTATTATACTTCTTTTCGCCCGTGTGTTGCCGCGGCCCGAAAGGGGAGCAAAGAATAACAACACTGTTTACCTTCCACGCTTGTCGTAAAAGGCGACTAAGGAGGTTATGGGATGAAGTTGGCTGTCCTATCCCATAAAGGTTCAGTGACCCAAAGTCATGCTGAAGTCGGATGTGTCAGGCCGAAAGGCGCAGATATCGCAGCAATGCTATAAACCATGACACAACGCATTCCGTTCTCCGGACTACATGCTGCTAATCTGCAGGAGTTTAAGAACGAACGCAGAAGAAGAAGAAGAAGAATACTTGTTTCGTACTTAGCTCTTTTTTATTTGTAATCATCTATGCTATGTTTTTATTTATAGTCAGCTCTATTAAGTTTTTATTTGTATATCACCTAATCACTCGTACTTACAGATACGGCAACTAAAAATACAAACAAGTTTCAAATAGAACATACGTTTTTGTTGCTCTCTGTTCCTAAAACAGAATTTAGTGTCTACTACAAAATAGTAGGATACTATTGAAACCTTACAGTGAAAAGGGGCCAACATTGATACGTTCATATTTTTTGTAGGCTTTCATGTGATTGAATGTGGAACAACATTTTTCAGGCTTCCTGACGGTAATCACACGTAAATTCCTATTGGTTATAACCAGCTCTGATAATTATTAGAGCGAACGGAGAGGAATAAGAAATTAATTGGTTATCTGGAAACATAATGGTGGAATATATCTTCTACATTCACACATACATCAATTCTGAGTAAGAGGCTTCTTCTTGAAGAGTTGAATATCGTTGAGAGTTGGAATCTTCTGGGGATGAATTAAAGTTTACACAGAAATAAGGAACAACGTTGCACATAAGAAACAAGAGCTTCATCAATCGTATTTTCTAGCGATGGAAACAAATTACAATATAATTTGAATATATTTAATACCTTTAATAATTGTACCTATTTCCATTCATGCTTGCAAGCGCCTTGTATTACCGCAGCCCCTACATTTCCCGTGAGATGGTTAGTTCCTGAGAATGGTTATCTCCGTAAGACATAAATGTGGACTCATCTCTACTGTGTCTGAGAACCCTACTGTAAGAGGGATTTGGGAAGGGTTTACTAGTTCCGATAAATTATTCATTGTCATATACATAGACAGCTATTTGCCGTTCCAAACAGTTTGGATTTGTTTGGTTTTCACGTGGAGATTGTATATTGTTTTGTCTTGTCCATACATGTGTGTCGCTGGGCGTCATGGGGAACCCAAGTCTTCTTTCTTTGGCTAACGGTGATGCCACTGCCATAGTGCAGCCATAATGTTCTATATTTCTCTGACGGCATCTATCCATCGTCGTCTGGGTCTTTTCCTGTTTCTCTTTTCATATGATATTTTATTGAAGGCTATTGATGGAAAGCGATCTGGTTCCATTCTAATTAGGTGGCCGAACCATTTGATCTTTTGTGTGTCTATGTATTCTTTGCACGATAATCTTTTCATATCATTTCTTTTAGTGACATTGTTTATTCTATCTATTTTTGTTACCTCCAGTGCTGTTCTCAGACACTTCATTTTTCTCTGTTAGTGTCCAGGTTTGGCATTGGTAACACAGTGTCGGCATGAACACTGTGTTCACCAACGTTCTTTTGGAGATCATTTCGATGTTCTGGTGTTTCAGCAGTGGTGCTAATTGATATATTGTTGTTGTTTGAGAACCCCAAGAATTGCGAGCGATTATCTCTTCATTCCTATGTGGTGGTGTGATTTTTCTGAGCTTTATTTCATATCCAGAAGGCTTGAGATTTCAGTTTATTGCAATGCCTATTGAAGGATCCTTCTACTCAGAGGGAGTCTATAATTGTATAGATGACATACTACAAAGCTTCCATAAGAGAACCTCAATATAACGGCATGTCATCTACAAGTTTTTCTGTTGTATGTGTGGTTTATCTAGTGGGTCATTGGTGAGATCCACAGACGCAACCCCATGCGTGCTAATTGATATAAAACTGTCTTTGTTTTATGATATCTTGTGTATTTCTCTATCTAGTCTCCAGTTTTCCATGTAGATTGTATCTATTAGGGGAATTGATTAAGCTACAAAACATTAATGTGGTACATAACTATTGATTAAATATGAATCAATTATTAATATTCAGAAAGACAGAGTTGATCTCACTGTACTCGGGTTACCCCATATATACTCCTACTCTCTCAACGAAGCGGCACACCGTCTAAGGAGAGTACCACTCATGGCACGTAATAAACATCTGGTTACCAATAAAAAAGTGTGTGATTCTATCTCAAGTAGGTCAGATCTGAGAGCAGAATGATGAACTAGTTGGTCAACAAGTGTATGCTACGCTCCTGATTGGAGGTGATGACCCTGGGATACTACACCAGGTCAACAAAAACATCCCATAGCAGTGGCGAAGCTTCCCAAACGTGTGTGGTTTGACCACGTGACGTGGGACGATTCTCTTTCCTAAAAATATATTGCAGGGAACAGTTGAGGGTAGAAGAAGAAGGAGAGGTCAGAGGAGTGCATGGATTGACAATATTAAAGACTGGACAGGATTAAAATTCTCCACATTCAAACAAAGAACTGATAACAGAAAGGCATGGCAAAATGTTTGTGTTGATGTTTCCAGAGCGACAGCTCTACTAACCTGAAGGATTATGGGTTTTAAGAAGGCATACTTACTGTGTTGGAATGCCTCCCTTCGGATACTAAACATACATCCATAAATCCCCCTAACACAGCCATGTCTTTGAGGCAACAAACTGTATACGAGTTAGGGTGTCACCTGAGTTACTCAACTCAGGAAACCTGTACTTTTGTGTAAACGGATATGAGCTACCAGGAGCTACCTGCTCAGAGCTATAGGGATTACTTAGTAATCTCAAGTAGACACTTGAGTTTCATCGAGTGTAGTCTAGTTTCTTATTTCTATGAATTGCCTATATAATTATAATCTGTGTAATTTGAGTTTCATGGAGTGTAGTCTAGTTTCTTAGTTTCTATTAATTACCTATATAATTATAATCTTTGTAACTTTCTCTGTGTACATTTAAACCTATTTGCTGTGACCTGGCATTTACAATTTTTGTTATCTCGCCAGCGCGTATTTGTGCACTTTAGCAATTTAGGTCGTCTTAAAAATCTGGGTGTTCTAGTTGTTCCATCTGGGTCCACCGCATTTCAAATATGTTGTCTTCTATTACCTGATTTCATAATCTAATCAAAGGCTTCATGGCGTTAATAATATTTGCTGCATCATTTAGTATATGTGGTAGGGCATACAAAAATGTAGTTTTCCAATTGCCAACTCAGATGATACTTTAAAAAAAAAAACCCCGGGAATCATCTTTCTGTATTTAATTACTCGACAACATCAAGGAATGGGCAGGACAATATTTTTCCTCATTGATCCGCATCGCTGAAGATGAAAATCGAAGGAAGACCCTGGGTGCTGAAGCATCCGATGTGGCACCATAGGCTCTTGGCGAATTACGGGTATGTAGATAGATAAATAGATGGACTTAATTACTTGTGACACCACTTTTGATTGAACCTAGTTCATGGTCAGATGTATATTGCTAATAGTTAGAATAAAACACCACCGTTTAAAGAATAATTCAACATGTTGGAAATATTGTGGTTGCGGTCACACAGGGAAAAAATAGGTTAAATCTACATTATCACTAACAGTGAATGTGTTTTAGTTAACGTGTGGTGATTGTTATTTCCCAAATCTTTCATATCTAATATTCAAATTTAGCTAATTTATATTTATTGACCTTCGTAACTGAGTGGTTAGTTCGCTGTTTCGCTACCCCAACTGGTTAAAATTAGGCAGATGTTCTAGGCAAAGAAAGGTTGACTTTCACTTTGTATGGTACATAGTACAGAACGTATAAATGAGTTATAAAAATATAAAATGAAATTAAGAATCTGAACTTCAGTGTAATTGTGGTATACGAAAAAATTCTTACGGCTTACGGGAATTAAACCAGGTCCGTTCTAACGGACCTGGTTCGATTTCCGTCAGCGTTAAGAATTTTTTCATTTATGCTCATGCTTCCTACTTGAATTTACTACCACATCTCAGATTCATCGTGAAGAGAGTGAGAATGAAAATAAAAACAGAAATAAGTACAGAACAATGTGGCTTCATAGAGCGGAAAGGTACCAACATTGTTATATATATATTTCGAGAACAATAATAGAGAGGTCTATAGAGGTAAAACAGATCTGTACCTCTGTTTTTATAGAATACACAAAGGCATTTGATAAAGTTAAACATAATGCAGTTATACACATGATAGAGAATTTGAACATCGATAGTAAGGATTTAAGAATCACCAAGAACGTGCATTGGCAATAAACAGTAGCAATTAGAGGAGGAAATGAATTTGGCCCTTTTCTAAAAATAAAACAAGGAGTTAGATAGGGATGTGTACTTTCATCAAACTTGTTCTCTTTATACAGTGAAAACATAATGCGTGCAATAGTTGATATCCCTGGAATATCGATGGGAGGAAATAACATAAATAATTTAAGATATGCGGATGACACTGTTCTGATTGCTAAAAGTAAGGAGACCTTCAAGAAATAATTAATGTTGTAATGACAAACAATAAAGAGAAAAGTCATCTCCCTAAACATCAAGAAAACAGAAGTAATGGTTATTTCAAAGAAACAAAACACCACAGCTTGCAAAATCAAAGTGAATGATATAGTATTAAAACAGATGCACCAATTTAAATATTTAGGTACAACGATTCTAGCAGATGGAAGAAGTTCAACAGAAATCAGAAGAAGAATAGGGCAGGCAAACACAACATTTAGAAAAATTAAAAAATATATCGTGTAAAATGACCTTTTCATTAGAGGAGAAGAAGAGAGCTCTGCAGTGCCATATAACTCCTATACTAACATATGGATGCGATTCTTGGACAATAAACAAACAAGAAATTGGGAAATTAGAAGCAGTAGAGATGTGGTTCTACAGAAGAATGCTGAGAACATCATGGATTGTCACAACAGGCAAGATTGAGGGCAACAGAGACAGAGGACAACAATGTGAGAAAATATTAGACAGTTTAACAGCCTGGCACGACAGGGAGATAATGGTTCTGATACATAATACTGGAGATAGAGAGCTGTGGAGAGCCATGATCGCCTACGACAGCCGGCATGGCACCTGATGATGGTGACATGCTACACTTGCATTATTATTATTATTATTATTTCTAGTTTTTATTTTTTCGTTCGTTATCAAACTCCCACTGCTTATCAGGATGTAAACCAGAGAACGAAATGCGTTGTCATGATTTACAGACTGGCTGTGATGTCAGCGCCCTTCATAGTAACACATCACACTTTATAATAACTTTTTTGGGGGGTCACTTTCATGTGTGAGATGGGACATGCAACGTCATCACCAAATCTCCTTAGTAACCTCTTACGCAAAGAATGGCCGGTCACAGTGTTGCAGTTATTTGCTTCTATTTCAAGCTACGGCAATACTTGAAGAATATTATTACTATAGATAATTTAAGTGTACACATTCCATATTGATTTCAACAAGAGATTTATGTATTGTCCTATTAAGGAATAGGGGGTTAATTCATTATAAACAGCTAAAGACGGATGTGTCGGACCATTGGCGCAAATAAACGGCGACACAACGCATTTCCATTTTCTGAACTATATCCCGCTGGAAATCTAGTGTTCTTTGAGGTATAAGACTGTTAAGGTACCGGGTTTGAATTCGGTTGGAGGCAATTGTGCTCCCGATCCGTTTAGAAAACAATGGCAAACTACTGAGCGTCAATACCGCACATAAAATCACTACAGAAAAAATGCTGATGGCTATATCCTGTATAGGATATGCTACTAATTTTTAAAAATAAAAACTATAAGAACACTGCTTAATCAATAGCATGTTAAGCGACTTTTAGAGCAGTTTTGTGCAACCCGTTGTGTCGGCAGGTCAAATTAAGGATTGTTCATCAGCGATGCGGGTACACCTGCTCGTCAAACACAGGGAAAAAGTATGTGTGTTCCATAGGACTACGTAGTTTTTGTCGCAAACCACCGAACCTGCTTTTGTAACATCAAAGGACTTGCTGCGATTTAAGTCAATGATTATGTCATCTTCAATGTCGAACATCCAAATTTGACATCGTCCACAGTCAAGAAACTAATTTCAAACTGATTACAGTTTTAAGCTAACAACATCTACTGTTTGACGTCATCACTTAACAGTTTTTAAACAGTTTCGCATCCTATTATATAGTATGTACAGCTTGTGGCTGGATATTCTCAGCTCAGGGGATAGCGCATATAATAATTTTAAATCAACATAGTGGCTCAGAAAATGTGTTTGACGGACATGATTGGCCCACATTTTCATCAGGGCTCTCATCAAAGAACGTTCTCAGAATGATGGTGAACGAGTTCCGTTCCCGCAACTAAGTTAGCTGCAGTGAACATCTAACTTTCATGAATGTTTTCCGTCATAGTTTACTGTATTGTTGTAGTCTGCCCTGACATGATTTTGTTCAACAACATCTATCATTGTTTCCCTTCTCGCCCCCCCCCCCCAAATTCAACGTTATCATCAACTACTACGATGTTTCCTAAACTATAGTTTGCGAACCCATCCGGGTCTATTAGTCCTTTCAGTGGTCCGAGAAGGAGTTACACAATTTTAACCTTTTTATTTACAATGAAAAGATAAACGAACAGATATAAGAATAGAAAGGAAAAAGACAGAAACAATGATAAATACTGCATATATTATTTATTTTAGACAACCCTCATACAATTATATTAGTGTTTATCATGCTCTTTCATGCCACTGCTCATTGCATAAACATTTTATAAAATAACGACCCCCCCCTTCCACTCTAAGGACCATAGCTATGTTTTCGGGAAGGGGAGTTTATCTAAAAAAAATTAATTTCTTAGTTTTTGTGGAAATTGTGCCTTTTAAAAAATAATCACAAATGATCTTTTAATTAAGATGTTTTCATAGCCTTATTCACACATAAAGCATAATGACAATTCATTTGCATGAGGAAAAGCAATTAATACATATGGCAAGTATTCATGACAGAGACACACCTTTTTTGACAGTTTCATCTGTTATCGTTGAATTATACAAATACAAATTATACATTATACAAATAACAGTATGACTTACGAAACCTTCCTGTCAGTTTTTTCTGGCTAAAAAAACAAGGATGTTAACCTTGTCAAATATATATTTCCCAAAGAAAAACAATAACACACACATGTTTAAAACTACAAAGATGTCTCCTGGTGAGCGATACATTGTTTTACATAGTGAATTTACAGGTTTCGCTGCGCCTGTAAGCCAAGATTTTGTATTGTTAAAATATTTTAAGTTATTTTCATATTAGTACAGTTACAAAGCTTCCCACTCTAATAAACATAACCTTGTCAATGGTTTCATCCACATTTTAAAAATGAAAAGCACTAACATATTCATGATAACAGGAGTAGCTATGAATAAAATGTAACTAAAAAAATAGACTGCAGTTACCGTTCCGTAAAATCTAAAATTAGAGAGCACCTACTTGCAGTGGTTCTAAATCATCTAGCAAATCCACCGATGTGCAAATCCACATTATGTATGGACATGGACTAAATAATATAATAATTTAGCGTGATTGATATTCTAAAGTTTCATGCACAAAATCTCCGCTATGTAACAGGTATTTTTGGAGAAAATTCTTCCAGCCATGTTTATTAATTAGTAAATGGACTATAGCAAAACATTACCATTACATTTTCCATTACCGACATTATTTACTATCGTTGACACACAAATAATTCAATCTTTAACATTTTCACATATGGAATATTTTGTAGGTCATTTGCAGAAAAATGTTTTTAAGTTTGTCGGTGACAGCAAAATGTTTAAGAACCGATGTACTACTGATTTCAACAAAAAGTATCATGTCTTTTAAATGTAAAAATAATTAATTTGTATTAATTTGTATTTCACCCAATATTCATCATTTTATTTCAAATCTATCACAAACCTGTTTATTTATTTGCATGCCCTTGAACTTTGCTATATCCTCTACATTCACTTCCCTATAGCTTGCGTTGAATCAATAGCTATCTAGAGACTATCAATCTTTCTATTACGCTGTGCAGAAGTCATCATTTTTATTCTTTAAAAACTGAAATAATAAACCAATCCATCTTATACTTTGCTAATTAACTCTTTCTTTCCGTATATAGAAAAATAGTGCACTTTTGGAATATGGATCACATTAAAATCTGGCAACATTAGTTGCATGGAACATGAAGTCATCAATCATTATAATGTTGTCTATTACGAGATTAACTAGCGCAGAATATTTGCGTGAGCTACTTGGTGTTAAACTTTATTGTAGCTTGGAAATCTGGATAGCACCTTCCAATATCTTGGAGTCTGGATAACACCTTCCAATATCTTGGAGTCTGGATAATACCTTACAATATCTTAAAGTCTGGATAATACCTTTCAATATCTTAGAGTCTGGATAATACCTTACAATATCTTGGAGTCTGGATAAAGTTGTGTCTAAGGTCAGCCATCTAAAATAAACAGCCATCTAGACTACACAACAAAACAGATTACATCTAGATTACACAGATATCTAGTTAACATACAACTAGAGTACACATACATCTACATTACACAGACATTTAGATGGCACAGCCATCTAGATTACAGAGACATCTAGATTACATAACTTATATGGCACAAACATATACATGACACATACATACATACATCTAGATTAAACAAACGTATAGATAACACCGACATATATATTAAACAGGCATTTTGATTATACAGACATCTAGATGTCACAGACGTATATATTACACGGACACTTAGATTACTCAAACATCTAGATTACACAAACATATAGATTACACGGACACTTAGATTACTCAAACATCTAGATTACACAAACATATAGATTACACGGACACTTAGATTACTCAAACATCTAGATTACACAAACATATAGATTACACTGACACTTAGATTACTCAAACATCTAGATTACGCAAACATGTAGATTACACGGACACTTAGATTACTCAAACATCTAGATTACGCAAACATGTAGATTACACGGACACTTAGATTACTCAAACATCTAGATTACACAAAAATATAGATTACACGGACACTTAGATTACTCAAACATCTAGATTACACAAACATATAGATTACACGGACACTTAGATTACTCAAACATCTAGATTACACAAACATATAGATTACACGGACACTTAGATTACTCAAGCATCTAGATTACGCAAACATGTAGATTACAAAGACACTTAGGTTACTCAAACATCTAGATTACGCAAACATGTAGATTACACGGACACTTAGATTAATCAAACATCTAGATTACGCAAACATGTAGATTACACGGACACTTAGATTACTCAAACATCTAGATTACGCAAACATGTAGATTACACAGACACTTAGATTACTCAAACATCTAGATTACGCAAACATATAGATTACACGGACACTTAGATTACTCAAACATCTAGATTACGCAAACATGTAGATTACACGGACACTTAGATTACTCAAACATCTAGATTACGCAAACATGTAGATTACACAGTCATCTGGATTATATAGCCATGTAGATTGCACGGTCATCTAAATTACAACAACTGCGGACGTTACAAAACGGATTGATGTTAACAAAATATTGTCTGGGTCTTCTATACAGTATAATCCAGGTCCTAACCAATTAATCGTACCTGTTGATATCATATAATGCCACTCATCTTGACTGATCATTGGTCGCTGTGCGTACTTTTTGTGTCGCCAACCAATGAAAGACATTGAAAATGTTGGATAAGTTACCGTGTGTGAAATCAGTGAGCAGGACTAACTTGGACAATGACTTGGTATACACGAGGCTCATACATTTTTAGCTATATATGTGAACGGGATAGTTCAAGAACGGGATATTCTGGCGACGCTTCTTTCACAAGTGCCTGCTTTTCTGATGGCAATATGTACAGAGATGAGCATGATATAAGAGTGATCTGCGGATAGTTTACACAGACATATGGAATATACAAACATATAGTTTACACAGACATATGGATTATACAAACATATAGTTTACACAGACATATGGAATATACAAACATATAGTTTACACAGACATATGGAATATACAAACATATAGTTTACACAGACATATGGATTATACAAACATATAGTTTACACAGACATATGGATTATACAAACATATAGTTTACACAGACATATGGAATATGCAAACATATAGTTTACACAGACATATGTATTATACAAACATATAGTTTACACAGACATATGGAATATGCAAACATATAGTTTACACAGACATATGGATTATACAAACATATAGTTTACACAGACATATGGATTATACAAACATATAGTTTACACAGACATATGGATTATACAAACATATAGTTTACACATACATATGGATTATACAAACATATAGTTTACACAGACATATGTATTATACAAACATATAGTTTACACAGACATATGGATTATACAAACATATAGTTTACACAGACATATGGAATATGCACACATATAGTTTACACAGACATATGGAATATGCAAACATATAGTTTACACAGACATATGGAATATGCAAACATATAGTTTACACAGACATATGGAATATGCAAACATATAGTTTACACAGACATATGGATTATACAAACATATAGTTTACACAGACATATGGATTATACAAACATATAGTTTACACAGACATATGGATTATACAAACATATAGTTTACACATACATATGGATTATACAAACATATAGTTTACACAGACATATGTATTATACAAACATATAGTTTACACAGACATATGGATTATACAAACATATAGTTTACACAGACATATGGATTATACAAACATATAGATTACACAGACATTTAGAGTACACAGACATATAGATTACTCCTATTGGTTAATGGAGATAAAAAGGTAAAGGTAGGTCCCATGGCATCTGCTGTCGGGGATGAAGATAACTCTTCATGTACTAAGCCGCAGCAACTACTTGGTGGGGTGGCCAGTTCCCTTCCTTGCTGTTTTTTACCTTCCCTAACTCATGCGTCAGGTACTCATTTACAGCTGAGTCGACTGGAGGAGTGGTCGTGTCAAGTGAGAAATCACAACTCGGATTTTTTTTAAATGTCCGGACGTGGTTTCGAACCTGGCACGCAGTAACCAGATGATAGCAAGAAAGCTCACTATCCACTAGGCTACCGTGCTCCTCAATGGAGATAAACCCTTCTAAAATTATTAATGTGACTATTATTTTGGTTGTCATTGTCACACAATGCCCGTGTGTTACCGGGGCCGAAAGGGGAGCAAAGAATAGCAACACTGTTTACCTTCCACGCATGTTGTAAAAGGCAACTAAGGAGGTTATGGGATGGAGTTGGCTGTCCCATCCCATATAGGGACAGTGACCCAAAGCCATGCTGAAGTCGGACGTGTCAGGCCGAAAGGCGCAGATATCTCAGCAATACTGTAAACCATGGTTCAACGCATTCCATTCTCCGAACTACATCCTGCTAATCTGCAGGAGTTTGAGAACGAACGCAGAAGAAGATTGTCACAGACAATATAATCAGAGTGACTAACCATATTAGCTAGAATAGTCAAACGAGTAATTAGGAAGGCTTACTTTCCCAATAGCTAGTAAGTCTTATATTTAGACGATCACAATATAAGTCACTCGACCTCCGGCACAGTGATTTCTGCTTCAAAGTTAATTTATCGACAGTGGTTTGAAAAAAAAACCCCAGAATTAATCCAGTGTCATAGAAAATGATGTCCAGTCATCACGTTCTTGGAAGAAAAAATAATGTCAATAAATAAATAATTAGTGTGTTATATTGATATCATGTTTTTCATTTAAATGTTATGTGTGTGTGTGTGTGTGCGTGCGTGCACGTATATGTTTATTCGTGTGTGCGTATATATATATGTATATATGTTCAATGTGGTCCGATAAGAGAGTGAGGTCGACGTTTTGCACAACTCTTCCTCACTTTAACCATAATTCCCGTTGCAAGTCATTTTCACATCCAAAAACATTCATCCGAAAGAAAAGGTTTTTCCACTGACTCTAAAAACATGTAATGTACGCACAATTCTCGACAACGTCTCAAACATAAATATTTCTGTGCGACAAACAGCTCTGATTGGGAGAGACCTAGCAAGGTATTGACATAGCAGTTCTTAGTACAACGCGCCTTGGTGAAGTCGGTCAGCTATGCCAAGGAGGTGCAGGCTATACATTCTGTCTGATCAGAAGAGGAATTCAGGATAGACGCGAAGCAGTAATAGGCTTCGCTATTAAAACAACACTCGTTGGCAAACCAGCAGGCCCACCAAAACAATAAATGATCACCCCCATGATGCTGAAAGTCTCCCTGCTCTCTGGTAAGAAATAAGCAGCAATCATCAGTGTGTATGCGCCAATTTGACAAATCTAGAAAAGTTAAAGAAAAGTTATATGATGAAACTCATCCATTTATCGCTGCAGTTCCAAAAGTTGATAAGCGTATATTTCTTGTAGATTTAAATGCAAGGGTGGGGTACAGAAGACACTATCTTCTGTAACGGTGTATTAGGGAAATATGGAGTGGGTCAATGCAACGGCAATCAACTTCGTCTTCCACAAACATGTGGTGAACATGACCTCCTCATTACCAACACAGTATTTCAATTTCTAATCCAAAACCGGACTTCCTGGATGCACCCGCAATTAAGACAATGACATCTTATAGATTATGCAATTGTAGGAGGAAAGGACCACCAACATGATCGAGTGATAAAATCCATGTGCTGTGCAGACTGCTGGACTGACAAATATCTCTTGTGTTAAAACTAAAAATTAACATCCATCCTCCAGCCTGACGCCCACCTGGAAACACAGAAAAGAAACGTATAGACGTCATAAAGCTATCACATGTAAACACTCAAGAGTCACTAGCCTCTAGATGAATGTCTGAAATCTGCATTACCAGTGCACGATTTGGATACAAACTAGACATATTTGAGCAAAAAAGTTTACGACACTGCTACGGAGGAACTAGGTGATTCTATCAAGAAACAAAATGATTGGTTTGATGAAAATGATAATACAATTAAAGGAATGTTGGCTAACAAACACTAATTTCATAAAGCATACTTAAATGATCCAAGATCAACGTCTGAAAAAGATGCACTGAACGATAAACGGAAAAAAATGCTAAATAAACTACGCCATATAAGGGACTGATGGCTGAGTAATAAGGCAGATGAGGTACACAGGTTTGCAGACACCAATCTGAGAAACCTCTATGATGCACTTAAAACGTTATGTGTCTCAGCCTCGTCAGGATCATTTCGTCTTCTCAATGCAAATGAAACACAACTATCGTAGGCAAAGACAAAAGCTCTGGGTAGAACACTTCGAGCATATTTTGAATAAACCATCATCAATAAATGAGAGGCTATCAACCGACTACCGCAGGTTCCTCTTAATGATGCGCTAGGTGACATCTCTACTTTGAGGGAAACTCATAAAGCAATTAATTAGTTCTCTAGTGGACAAAGATATGGCTCCGATTCAATACCAATCAAAATATATAAGTATGATGGTAAAAACCTAATGTAGAAACCTGATATAATTTTCCAAGAGTCATGGAAAAGCGAACTGTTCTACTAAATTTAAGGGGTGCAACAATTATACACCTGTATAAACGTAAAGGGAACCCTAATCCTGAAATACCCATCGAGACATTTCCCTACGTCTATCGCTGGACGATATTTGCCCTAATCCAGTTGAACCGTCTTACATCACATTTTAATAAAGGATTACTACCCGAAAGGCAATGTGGTTTCGGAAAAGAACGTTGAACAACTGAGATGGTCTTTGCTGAAAGACAGTTTCAAGGAAAATGCCCAGAATAACACTGTGACCTGTACACGACATTCATAGACTTAACAACAGCATTTGACACAGTAAATAGAGAGGGGCAGTGGAAGATTATGGCAAAATATTGATGTTCACAGTAATTTATCTCAATGGTGCAGCAATTGTATCATGGAATACAAGCTAGAGTTCAGGATGATGGAGAGTTATCTGAAACGTTTTCTGTCTCAAATGGAGTTAAACAGGGATGTGTATTAGCAATAATTCTGTTCAGCATCATGTTCACTGCTATGTTGGATGATGCTTTAAGATATATGGACTGGAGATCATATATATCGCATCGAGAGAAAATTGTTCAACCTTAGATCGCTCCGAGCAAAAACCAAATTCAAATCACACATAATCAGGGATCTCCTATTTACGAATGACTGTGCCCTAAATGCTATTTCTGAAACTGATCTACGAAGTAGTATAGGCAGATTCTCTAAAGCTTATACCAATTTTGGGCTTACTATTAACATGGAGAAAATACGTTTGCTACGGAAGTCATGTTACAACGAGGACCTGGCAATATCTATCTCCAGCCCTGCATATGCCTTTCAATGACGTAACACTGAGTGTTGTGAATAGTTTCACATACCTAGGTAGTATTTTATCACAAAATGCCAACGTTGATGATGAAGTGTATACAAGGATCGTCAAGGCAAGAAGCACTTTTGGCAGATTGTACGTAAATGTGTGGTACAAAAATGATATTAACCTACATACTAAACTGAATGTTTACAGAACAGTGGTACTTCCAATTTTGTTATACGCTAGTGAATTATGGAGTGTGTATAGACGTCATGGGAGGAAACTCAATTACTTTCATACAACGTGTCCCAGAAAAGTTATGAAAATCAGATGGCAAGACAAAATTCCGGATACTACAGTTAACGGCTGTGGCGCATTTCCGAGAGGTTAGACCGCTAGTCTCACGCAAGTGAGGTCTAGAGTTCGATCCCCGGTTAGGACTGGGTTTTTTTTCTGACGGAGGCTAAATTAAAAAAACTCACCCTGTACATGACGTGTCGACAGCAAGAGCATATTAGCTATACTCAATCACACAGCTATTCAATCCCTTCCCTGCAACGCCTGAACTGGTAAAATGCAGTATTGACAGTTTTTCGTGTTTTTTTTACAGTCCACGGCAGATCTGATATCCCTAGCATTGACATTATTCTGATGCAACCACAGATTCGTTGAGCAGGTCAATCAATTCGTATGCCAAATCATTGCCTGTCAAAGATATTTCTATATGGTGAGCTGGAGAAGTGTATACGATCTCAAGGTGGCCAAGAGAAACACTATAAGGATTCGTTGACGATCTCACTGAAAGCCTTTGAAATAGACCAAGATGCATGGGAAGAACTTGCACAACATAGATCTACATGGCGCTCTACAGAAAAATGGCGCATCAACTTGTGAAAAGAGGAAATATGCAGCAGCTCAATAGCAGAGTAGCTAATACAACCACGACACTTCAAATATATCATTCGGCTGTTATACCAACCCTACTATACGCTTGTGAAACTTCAAAACTTCAAGTATATCATTCGGCTGTTATACCAACCCTACTATACGCTTGTGAAACGTATACAGTGTATGCTAGACATGCAAGAAAACTAAATCATTTCCATCTTACCTGCTTACGTAAATTACTAAACATCCATTGGTGGGACAAAGTACCAGACTACGAGTTCGTGGGAAAAAACAACCTCAATAAGCATCTACACATTACTTATAAAGACGCAAGCACGCTGGGCAGGTCATCTTGTGCGTATGAAGGACTCGTGTCTGCTAAAACAAATATATTATGGAGCACTCAATTCAGAAATTCTAAAAGCATTTTTTGACAGAAAAAGCGCTTCAAAGACATGCTCAATTCATCACTGAAACATCTTAAAATTGACGTAGGCTCTTGGGAGAGTCTCGCTCAGGATAGAACAGCATGGCGTTACAACCTTAGAACGGCAGCACTAGCGGCGGAAGAGACCAGACAAGACACTGCAAGATAAATCGGGTACGTAGACAAGAAAAAAACAACATCTCAACGTCCCATAGACACCCTCTACAATTGTCAATTTTGTAGAACTTTTTGTGTTAGCATTGGACTTGTTCGTCATTTAAAAACGCACTATTAACTTTATTATTTTTTATTACTGATTTTCCAGTTTCGGTTCAAGTAATGGAGGGATGATGTTTTCTTTCTTGCTGAACCAAGAACTGGTTGATCATTAATTTAACACATTAATATCGTAAAAATTAAATATCTGTGTTACTAAAATGAAGATCTGAAGCAAATTGCAATGAAACGAGAGACATGGACATCTATGACATCCGCCATATGTGCCGTCTTTGTCTCCAGAGGAATAACTAACTAACTAACTAACTAGCTAACTAGCTAACTAATTACTTATTGCTATTATTATTATGGTTGAGTTTTTGGTCATCGTCGATTACGACGAACGAACATCACCATCAGCTAGAAAGTAACGGATAGACCAAAAACCGTCTAAAGTGGTCATTACATGCGAACGACCCAATGATATTTGCGGCTCCAATAGGGCTTATTAGCCATCTACGAATTCAAAGGTAAGGACATATCTCTAACTTAATTTCAAAAGGGGATGTAACATATGGTCACCATCCTCATGTGATGGACGAACAACATGTATGTATGTATATATGTGGGTATTTATATGTGTGTATGTATACCTGTATATATGTATGTATGCATGTATTAATGTCTTTCTGTGTGCGTGCGTGTGTGAGTATATATATAAGTTAGAGTTATTAAGAAACCTTCGACTTTGATACGGAACATCGTTTTGGCAAAATTAGGGCTGAAGATAATCGACATTAACAAGATTAATCCATATTCATTATAGTAAAGAGTTTAATAAAAAAAAGAAATTACCCGGACATCCGTTGGCTAGTGACGTCAGTGTCCGACTATTCAATCGAATTTCTCCGAATTTTGTGGCCTCGTTCCCTAGTTTCTGAAGTTATGCCAAAGCTTAAGTCGTTGTGACACTATAATTGTGTATAGTTTTCATCAGGGCAGGTCTATGTCTCCCAGACAGATGCGTGTTCATGGTACCTGTAACATAGACTTGTATTGATTCTTGTGACATAGGCGTGTCTATGAATCTTGCGACAAGTGTGTCTATAGCATCTGTGACAAAGTCGTGTTTATGACTTGAGAAAGAGACATGTCTATGGTTTATGTGACGTAGGCGTATGTATGGTTCTTGTGACAAAGGCGTGTCTATGACTTGTGACGGAGTCATGTCTATGACTCTTGTAACAGAGAACAGAGGCGTGTCTATGACCATTGCAATGAGAAAACAATATATATTATCTCCAGTGTGTTTTTCGGCCCGAAAAGGAAGCAAAGAATATCAACACTGTTTACCTTCCATGCGTGTCGTAAGATGCAACCAAGGAAGTTATGGGGTGAGTTAGCTGTCCAATCCCGCATATAGTCAAAGTAACCAAGAAGCCATGCTGAATTTGTATACGTTATGCCGAAAGGCGAATATATTGTATCAAAGCTGTAAACCATTACACAACGCATTACGTTCATCGGAATACATCCTGCTGATTTGTAGAAATTTGATAACGAAATCAAAAGAAGAAGATGCATTGTCATATTTTCAGTATGAATTCTTCAATTGGGGATAGGATGTGAATATTCATGATCGCTTACTATTTATTGACTTCATCTTGTGGTTACCCACATCATGAGCTGTCATCTACTCCAGGCTACATATTCTGTACAGAACATATGTATTCTTTATTAATGCTCCAAACCAACTGAGACTTAGGCCTACTGGGGCTTGGGTAGAGGGAACATAGAAACGCATATTGAAACTTGAAATGGGCACTATGCCGGAAAAAAAGGTGGTTATTTTGATTAAACATGAGCAATATATATACATATCAACAAATCTGAACAAAAAACTGCACAGAAAGTCAGTGACATTGCTTTAGGTCTGAGCGGTCCTTATTTTAGGTACCAGGATCTACGGTTTAAAAAAGATTGATAACCGATGCTCTTAGCTCCTCGAAATTCTAGGTGAATTGACCTACGTCTGTCCAGGACGTTTTAAAACACTATAAGGTATGTTATAGTTTTGATAGTTTCTCCAATTTTTTTTCAAAATTTGCCTTCAATGACATGAAAATTAGTTGGACGCTGCTGACATATGGTTTTTGAGAAGAATGATGAGCATTCCATAGACAGTCAAGAAAGGTTTCACTCATCTTTTCTGAAGGTATAAGGTTTCCAATCTCTGATGTGAAGGTATAAGGTCTCCCACATCTTGTCTAAAAGTATAAGGTTTCCAACATCTGATATAAAGGTATATCTTGAACTTCCAACAAAAGCATGAATGATCTCAGTTGGAATTGCTATATTTTGTGCACTATGATGTTCAAGCGAAACTGTCTTTGCAGATTTCCTGATCTGGTTCATTCTCATGAAATGGTCATGAATGTCACCTTTATATCCTGGTTCATTCTCATGGAACGTGCATGTTAAACTTGTCACCTTTATATCTTAGTTCATTCTCATGGAACGTGCATGTTAAACTTGTCACCTTTATTTCTTAGTTCATTCTCTTGGAACGTGCAAGTTAAACTTGTCATCTTTATTTCTTAGTTCATTCTCATGGAACGTGCAAGTTAAACTTGTCATCTTTATTTCTTAGTTCATTCTCATGGAACGTGCAAGTTAAACTTGTCATCTTTATTTCTTAGTTCATTCTCATGGAATGTGCAAGTGTCTTCTTTATTTTCTGGTTAATTCTCATGAAATGTACAAACGGTTCATTTTTAATTCCTTCTTCAATCTCATTGAATATACAAGCGTGTCATTTCTATTTCCTGGCTCCTTGTCATGGAGTGTGCAAGAGTGTAATCCTTATTTTTTTGCAATGCTGTCAAAGACAATAAATATTGTTGTATCTATAACGTGTCTCTGTATTTATGTTGTTAAATTGGTAGCATATCCTATTCAGGAATTGCCTACGAACCCAGCAGTTTTTGCAGTAGTGAATTTCAAGGCAATATAAATACGTTCAGTAGTTTGCCAGTGCTGATTGAACTGTCCGGATGCACCACTCCACCACAGAGCCGGACATTTATGTTGTACTAAATATTAATCACATGCAGTAACTAGACACTGTCGTTACTGTATAGTTTATTGTTAGGGGCGTAAGATCAATGTCAACTGTGGAAATAAAGTTTTAGGTAGATCATAATACTGCCAGCGAGCCAAATCAAGTCCTTCAGGTCATTGAAGACCTGTTACTAAGTTATTACTACAGATTTTAACACTATATACCTCTATACATATAATATATGATATAAGTATAGATTGGTACTCCGTATTATTTACAATATGATTACAAAGAAAATAACATGTTTTCAACAAAAAACACCCAAAAAATCTTAAATCATTAGCAACGAGTAAAAAAACTACTTTAAAAGTTTCTTTTTATACCTTTTTTCCCTTTATTTTTATAATTTGTAATCTACGATCATGCGATCAGGCAACACTTCGTTCTTGATTGCAAATTGTGACCGTAGGTGCGTGAGGTCAGTGTCAACTCTAATCCACCAGCACTATGGAGATGGTCAATGAACATAGAAATAAGAAATACAAAAAATAAATCATTAATGAAAATCTTAAATTCTCCCCAGGTTCAGAAAACTGATTGGCATGCTAAGTCCCTAGGGCCATCGTTCGTGACGGGCACTTGTCCAGAGAATATCATAAAGGGAAGCAAATCATGTTCTAATACCGACTTACATCAAGAAAAAGCTAGAGAATTGAAGTAAGAGTTTTCTCCCCTTAGAAATAAGTGATTCCCGGGTCACGGAACTTGTCCAGACAAAATTTACTGAAATCACTCAAATTGGTCCACGGGCCGAATAAGTTGGAAATTGTAATGTTAGGGACGTTATAATGAAGAAGTATCACGATATAACTTAGTAGTTTAACATAAAACTGTCCCAGACGAGTCAGTGGCTAGAAGACAACGGTTTATTGGCAGTGTCTGTTAAAAAAAGTATAATGCAAACACCGAATTTGTGACTAGGATCATATATATATATATAGTGCGTGCTGAGGGTAATGAGCGAGCCTATACAATAACTAGCACGGTCACAGTGTGTATAGGTACATACAATGGATCCGACATAGTCACTGCGATAAGGGACCTCGTCCGCTCAGAAGATTGTCAAAAGTGGGAATTATGATCGATCTCAAGACTGCCTGAGATTGGTACAAACGGCGGAGCAGTCTGTAAAGAGAGGTATTGTACCAGTAGATATACAAAGGGAATGACAAATCAGCATGATTTGGAACTGTCGGTCGCCACACTCTAATGGATTTATGGCGAGGGGATCACATCACGTATGCAGTCTGATGTGCGCTGATTATAGCCTGAAGTCATAACTCATAACTGGTCACGTTGACGAAAACAAAAGTAATAATGACACGTACTCACATTTTCCCTTTTTACAAGTGTACTCACCAACAATAAAACTACAACTTTGCCGTAACTAGAAACTCATAGCCTTGCAATCTACGTCACACTACTCTAACATTATAACAACAGATAACAGATAATTCTACTCACAATGAACGATAAAATATGATTATTACCTGTTATTGTGATCTATTTTACACAGCAATATGACCAGTGCAAGTTAATTGGATCAAAGTTCAGAAAAATGTATGAAGACTGGTCAAAGCTCTTTCGGAAGGAATACTCGTTAAGTTACTATGTCACCTGATAGTTATGATTGGTATGAAATTCTAGAATGCCTTCTGCAAATCAATGTGAATTTTTGTGACAGAAAGTTTGGAGAACAGACGGATAATGTGGCCTAGTTTTTTGTTCTGTAATATTTATTGATGTTGAAATTTGTTGGAAACTGTCTGGAGTAATATATCTTGCTTGTTAAGCTGGCCTCATGGGGATAGAGAGGATGATCCGGATAGACAGTGAGTTAGATTGAATAAATCAGATTTAGACATAGTCTATATTATTTGACTTGAATTCATAGATTTGCACATGTTATTATTATACATAGTCTATATTGTTTGACTTGAATTCATAGAATTGCACATTTTATTATTATATTTGTGTGTTGCAAGGGGTCTCGAGTGTGGAATAAGGAATTGTAATACAATGACTGTTCATACATATCGTAATTAGGCATGTTCGCAGTGCTTGGGCCTTTACAGCTCAGTGCGCAGGTAAAACGATCAAGGAGGAAAGTGGTGCCTTTGCGGTCACTACGAGTAGTATGACCATGGAGACTATGGCGGTGACCAAGGCATTTGAGTGGCTACGCACACAGAAAGTAACGCAGGTCTGCATCTTGAGTGACTCTATGAGTATGATTAAGAAGGTACAAGTGGGTCTCGTTCGCGAACAGTGGATTGAGGCCTTGAGAAATGCGAGCTTGAAAGCGGTTACATTTATTTTCGTGCCGGGACATGTGGGCGTTCGAGGCAATGAAAGAGCGGATCAACTGGCATCGTGTGCGATTGTGGCAAAGGGCGATGGGGCAATGGATCGCGCTGACGTTTTGAACTCCTTAAGAGATATAACACGCGAGAGTGAGACTAATGTGGATGATGATTCCTTTTCAATGGCTAGTATTAAAGATCAGGGATTGAGATGCGGTGTTGCTAGAGGTGAACATTTTGGAGGGCGCAGAAGAATGATGGTCAACCAGCATAGGACCGGTACTGTCAGCAGAAGTGTGATGGCGGATACACTCAAGGAGAGATCGGAGCAACTATGGATGTGCCCAGTTTGCAGTGATGATGATCCGACGACTAACTAACTAACATATCGTAAGAAGTGGCCAAGCAAGTTTGGGATGAGATTGGATGTCCTATTATGTACGTCCATGTGACACAGAAGCTATACAGAAGCCAGATGTGTCAGACTAAAAGATGCATTATCGAGCCACACTGTAAACCGTGATATAACTCCCTCTCATGGACCACGAAGAAAGCAATTGAAAGTTGAGGTACAGCTAGGGCAGTCACATTGTAAACCGTGACACATCACATACCGTTCTGCGGACTACATCCTACTAGTTTGCAGGAGTTTAAGAATAAAGCTGACGAATATTGTCCTCTTGATTATTTTTAGGTAACGGTGATAAACACAAAATTTGTGAACTTATTGGGCATGGTCTAAAATGTTGAGAACTACAAGGACAGACAGCGCATAGAGAGAATGAGAAACAGGGAGGTGCACAGAGACAATGAGTTGAACAGAGAACATGAGAGACAGAGAGGTGCACAGAGACAATGAGTTGAACAGAGAAAATAAACTGAGAGGTGCACAGAGACGATGATTTGAATAGAGAAAATGAGAGACAGAGAGGTGCACAGAGACGATGATTTGAATAGAGAAAATGAGAGACAGAGAGGTGCACAGAGACGATGATTTGAATAGAGAAAATGAGAGACAGAGAGGTGCACAGAGACGATGATTTGAATAGAGAAAATGAGAGACAGAGAGGTGCACAGAGACAATGATTTGAATAGAGAAAATGAGAGACAGAGAGGTGCACAGAGACGATGATTTGAATAGAGAAAATGAGAGACAGAGAGGTGCACAGAGACGATGATTTGAATAGAGAAAATGAGAGACAGAGAGGTGCACAGAGACGATGATTTGAATAGAGAAAATGAGAGACAGAGAGGTGCACAGAGACAATGAGTTGAACAGAGACCATGAGAGACAGAGAGGTGCACAGAGACAATGAGTTGAACAGAGACCATGAGAGACAGAGAGGTGCACAGAGACAATGAGTTGAACAGAGACCATGAGAGACAGAGAGGTGCACAGAGGCGATGAGTTGAACAGAGAAAATAAACAGAGGTGCACAGAGACGATTATTTGAATAGAGAAAATGAGAGACAGAGAGGTGCACAGAGACGATGAGTTGATCAGAGACAATGAAAGAAAAAAGAAGTGCACAGAGGCGATGAGTTGAACAGAGACCCTCTGTGAGAGACACAGAAAAACTAACTATGCAATGAAACTACTTTAAGATTGAAAGTCTAGAAGGCGAGGAAAAGTTTGAAATTGACCCACATCAAAATAGAATAAAACGTTTGTACGGTGATTTGAAAGATATGAATCACAGCTGGACTACTATAAAGAAATAAACCACAGCTCGACCACAATAATGTAAACAGCTGCAGATTGACCACAATAAAGTAAGTAGCCACAGTTGGACCTCAATAAAGTAAGCACAGCTGGACCACATTAAAGAAAGTAACCAAAGCTGGGCCACAATAAAATAACCTCAATACAATTCTACAACAGGACCACAATAAATAAAGTAACTGAGAATAGATAAGAATGACATTTGCGTTAAAGATACGCCAGACAGCTAGATAGATGCAAGGCATCAGTACGGAATTTGTCAGTGTGGCAGATGATTGTAAGAAAACGTACTTTTAGTGTCCTAGAGTTTTTGTAAGCGTTACTCAATGTTACTTATCAAATACGATGGATACACGGCCAGGGTCAGACCATGCAAAGATAGATCACTGAAATAAAAGAATCAACGAAAACAAACATATATGAATCATGCCAAAAGGCCATCTCCAGAGAACGCTTCTACCCCTGACTTGGTAAGGCATAAAGGAATATAACGCAAAAAGAAAGAAGGACTTATCATACTGGATATTATGTCCTAAACCAGATTTCGATAATATAACTAGAAATTGCATAAGTATTGTATATAACGGCAACAGGGTAAGAGGGCGCCCAAGACGACGATGGTGCTGTGATATATCAGATTGCTTATACATGTCTCTCGCTAGGGCATGTCAACTTGCCCAGAATCGCGGAGTGTTCAGAAAATCCTTAAGGAAGACCACGTTCTTGAAAGAATATGTCACATAATGATGATGATGATGATTGCATATAATGCAAGAGACATTCCAGTACTGATTGTTTACAACCGCCTGCTAGTATGACGTACAAAATCCCGTGGTTTTCCTTGGTTGTATATGCGCATCTATAATATTTATACGAGATTTATTGGCACATGAAAAATCAATTATTCCTAATGGCTTATATAACTGTTGCCCTGATTTTCGTTGGTCTTTATGATTATACTTTATGTTACAGCCAAAGAACATCAAGGGAATAGTTAAATGAATTATTTTAGAAGGCTGGATATTCCAATACGTCTTATATTGTGGACAGTTATGGTTATATCTAGATATCAAAGAATGAATAGTTTATGCGACTACGTGCAGCATATGACGTCTGTTCATCCGTGGCTATCGACTGTATTACATGCCTTCTAACAGAATTAATTTGGACCCCCCGTTCGTTTCTTCTTTGATTATTTTTGGGATTTTCAATGGTCGCTATTTACTTATTTGGAGTCGCATACCAAAAAAATAGCCAAGATCAAGCAATAGATTGTATGTAATTTGGAAACTAGTTAATGTTTACGTTTTAGTTGAAAAATCTCCTATATCGTTGGTAGAAATCGGTTCAGCGGGATAATTTTCAATAACAATGTAGGAATAACGTGCTATAGTAGTTTAACCATTTTCGGTGTGTCCAAAAAGTTACGGATTTTTGTTGGGCAATGACTTCCGTTTACAAGTGTGTTTTTGGGACAACTCAGCTAACTATCTATAAAAGCTACAATATTATGTGCTATAAATGGTACTCTTAACATGCGACGTTCTGCACCGCGGAGAGGGATGGCCTACATTATTAATACTTATAAACTGATGACAATCTGCGTGTTGTGAGCCTTGCTTGATTATTCTAAAGAACCAGCTTCTTAAATAACGCTGATCTCTTGTTTTATGGTTGATTTTTTTTCTCGCATATATTCTAGAAATTCTGAAACATAACTAACAAAATAACAACATTCAGTATGAGAGATTGGAGATTGAGGTAATTATTGCTGCTCTTAAGCGTGTTTCTGAGATTTGGCTAACAGATTAGAGTTATCTTAGGATTAGTTTATGTTTTCTGTGAAACCAATTGGCAACACTGTGATTGGCTAACTCACGTGAAGTAAAGTTTCAGGAGCACGTGGGTGAGACAATGAACATTAGACTCAGGAATTTGGAATAAGGTATCAAATAAGATGAAATTAGAAATTGGCGGAATGGCCTATCCAATTTATCGGAATAATCAGCAATCATTAGCTTCATTTATCTTATGAGAAGTATAGGCCTATGGATCAAATGTAAAGAAGGTCAATAATTGTGATCGTCAGCCGGAATGATCTCTTTTCTTGATGTATGGAATCCAAAAGCGGTTATTAAAAGTCACATGGAGCTTCAAGTAGTATTTTCTAAACTCCAAACTGTGTATCATGTGTATCAAAATTGTGTTATCAATCTGGTTGGCCTAAGAAATGACCGGACGAAACTCATTTTGCCCACTTATTTTCGAATATGCCATTAAATGAAACCGAATTTCGTTACTTGTTGCCAACAATTTCGGTGTCTATCATTACTGCATTTTTTCTATTAAGGAGTTCAGATATAAATTATTTAGGTTATGAACGTGCACATGGTTGGTCTTGAAGTCTCCCCACAGACCGAATAAAATCTAATCCGTACCAGCAGTCGAACAGTCAGCCTCATAGTTGTGAGAGAAACATTATAACCTCTTAGTAATACACCACGAACTTATTCGTAAATTGACCTGAATTTATTTGAGCTGTAAATCGAAGGGAAATGTTGTCTGCTTTACTAAAACTGACGCAACTGACAATGAATAACGATAGTTGGTGATTAAACATTAAATCCATTGTGTGTGGAAGAGCTTCTTTATCCATAAAATAGACTCAACTTTTCGTATATCAAGGCGTGTGAAAATAAGGAAAAATATAAGTGAAATATATATGTCCAGGTACATATCTGTGTCATTAAGTCCAGTGCTCTTCTTGAATACTTACTAATTGTCTAAGATTCATAACCGTACATCAAAGGGACAGTGATTAGTTTATGAGGTACTTCCCATTATTTATGGATTAACTTGATTTTTTAAAAAAAAACAAAAGATAAATAAAAGCAAAAATCAAATGGAAAATTCGACTTGCTTAATAGACACGTTCTGTGCTCATTGACATTACTCGAACAAACTCTATTTATTTAAAGTGCAAATGATACAATAAATATGTGCGTACTTGCTCTTCAATGATGTTATCAATGTTGTTTTTGTTTTCTTACTCTTTCTGACAAACTACCACAATTTTGGCTTGGAAACGGGGTTGTCAAAAAATTGTATTTTTCTTTATCAGCTATGTTATTGGATGATTTTTGTTTGATGATGTTCCACAATTTCTGCACAATTGTCATCCTATTATCACTAATGTCCGGTTCTGTGTCTCCATGGTACATAGCGCGTCTGTGACGGCCAAGGTACCGGGTTTGAGGCAATTATGCACCCTGATAGTTCAGAAAGTAATAGCAAACTACTGAACATATTTATATTGCCTAGAAAATCACTGTGGCCAAAAAATGTTAGTTTGATGACTACGTTCTGAACAGGATATGCTACCAGTGTTTTCTTTTACAATTAACACAATTGCCTTCAGATGATAATATAATATATTGCCCTTTCTCTGCTTGTTTCCTGTACTCTTTAAACATATTGTCGCTATTTCTAATGGCTATAGTGTTTCTAATAATTGTGAATGTTGTTAATACCCCGAATTTATAAATCAATTGGTTTTCCCTTAATAAAGAACTAGTCACAGAAACACTATACTCTGTTCATCATAAGAATGAAGAAGGTAAATGTTTCTGATTGGTTGTTGGACGCCAAACGCATAAATCGAATGTTAAGTGCACAATAATATGGATATTTAGATCATAATACCATTCTTAATTTAAATCTATTATTGCTAAGTGAAACATGTCTATAACAATAGTAATGTTTTAAAATACATTTTCATATAATATATCTTTAACATTCCATGATAAATTACTATATCTGCTGTTACATAGTTGCGCAGGCGCAAAGAGGTCAGGGGGGGGGGGCAACCATTACAGTTACTTACACAATGTAAATTTTTTTGAATAACTAGTTATGTTATTGTTTTTAAATGTCATCAGCTGTATACGAATTACTTATTGTCGCGGAGTAATATATGGGTATATTTTGACCCACTTCAATCTTAGAATAAACAGAGTATACCAGTTCTTAGTTGCATTGGCTCCATTATCAATAATAATGTTTATCAATCAATAATATCCATAAAAAATAACTAATATAATAAAAAAATAATCAATAATAACAGTGCGACCTAAAATATCTAGATGTAACTTTAGACAGAAGTCTCTCATTCAGCAAACATATTGAAATCGTGCTTCGGTAAGCAAAGAGAAGGATCTGCTTTTAACGTCGTGGCAGCTGCAAAAATGAAAGAATTGTCACTTTTCTGCTGCTGTAAATACAAGGGTTATCTGTTATCCTGCTCCTCATTCTGTCACAAACAAACGTATATGTGTTAGAAAGAAACCAACATGAGGCAGTGAGTGCAGTGCTAGGATATAATGAAGATACCCAAATAACATTCATGAGTTTCCTGTTAGATGCACCAAAAATTAAGGTAAGACATTGAGTGGAACAGACAAGAGCATACTTCAATATAGCCAAAAATGTCCACCGCCTCTTACACAACACCTAAATGCGATAAAGGAAAAATTAATCGAACACAGGAAAGTCATGGTGGCAGAAACAGATGATACTTTTTTCAGAGCATGTCAATTGGAAGAATTAGGAAAATGTAGTGAATTGGGCGAGGTTGACAAAGAGCAAAGTTCTCTGACAAATATAGTAATACAACTGGGAAAAAAAGTATAACTGGTGTAAGTGCAGAGGTACAGGTGCAAGTACTTTTTCAACAATTGCACTCACAACCATATGACACAATTATATACATATAACGCTCATTCAACAGAGACATGAATAAGTGTGCATAGATTTTGTTTCCTACAAGAAATGCAGGAATGTGTTTGAGAAATCATCTGCCAACTCCACTACTACATTGAACGTAGAAACGAAAATAAAAGTAATTATTCACAAGCAAGGAAATAGAGGCAATTATTCCCAAGCAAGGAAATAGAGGCAATTATTCCCAAGCAAGTAAATATAGGCAATTATTCCCAAGCAAGGAAATAGAGGCAATTATTCCCAAGCAAGTAAATAGAGGCAATTATTCCCAAGCAAGGAAATAGAGGCAATTATTCCCAAGCAAGTAAATATAGGCAATTATTCCCAAGCAAGGAAATAGAGGCAATTATTCACAAGCAAGGAAATAGAGGTAATTATTCCCAAGCAAGTAAATAGAGGCAATTATTCCCAAGCAAAGAAATAGAGGCAATTATTCTCAAGCAAGTAAATAGAGGCAATTATTCCCAAGCAAGGAAATAGAGGTAATTATTCCCAAGCAAGGAAATAGAGGTAATTATTCCCAAGCAAGGAAATAGAGGTAATTATTCCCAAGCAAGTAAATAGAGGCAATTATTCCCAAGCAATGAAATAGAGGTAATTATTCCCAAACAAGTAAATAGAGACATTTATTCCCAAGCAAGTAAATAGTGGCAATCATTATTATACTAACTTACACGTAGACATTCTGAGACTCTCAAAGAATGCAGCGTAAGATAGAAAGGTACAAGTTAAGAAAAGAATGCTCCCGTTACTGAACAACTCGGTTCTCTAAAGTATTACATGGATATAATTCCCTGGTCATGCAGGAGTAGAAAGGAATGAAAGAGCAGCCTCCTTAGCGGGCACTGCTATGGTTGACGGCACAATACCGAGAAGAGATAGGACCGACAAGGGCCGTTGACGTATTATTTCCAGAACTTATTCTTCCTTATGAATGTCCTGAAATCACAGCAGTCTCTGACAGGTTGTCCTGCCTCCTCATGTGCATGCATTCCTGAATATCTATTGTCCAGCGACGTCTTGGTCGACCTTTGCCTTTACTGCCTTCTATTCCCCTCCCTCCCCTCCAACAGCATTCAACAAAGAGAGGACATCAAAAAACAATACGTTTCTGCAATTAAAAAAAAACGGTGCACATATATCGAACATGTACTTAGACTTAAATAGAAACGAAATAGAAACGAAATAGAAAAATTAAATAGAATGAAATATTAAATAGAAACGAAATAGAAAAATTAAATAGAATAAAATATTAAATAGAAACGAAATAGAAACATTAAATAGAATGAAATATTAAATAGAAACGAAATAGAAACATTAAATAGAATGAAATATTAGATAGAAGCGAAACTGCTAATGCTACGAACTTTTATTTTTGCCAGTTGCAACATACGGCTATGAAACTTGAAGCATAAGTAAAACAGCGACCAAGAAGATCAAACACTTTGAGATGAAATGCTACAGAAAGATACTTAGAATATCATGGAAGTAAACAAAGAGAAACTCAGATATTATAAATACGTTGAATATTCCAGTGTTAGTTACTAAATACAATAGCAAAAAGAAAACTACACCTATTTGGTCATATAAAGAGACACAACTGTTTAGAAGGACAAGTAATGGAGAGCAGAGAACATGGGAGGAGGAGGAGCAGCAGATCAAAAAGACAATGGACTGACGACATTAACGATAACATGAATACATCGTTGGAAAATGGAAGTCGCATGGCCCAAGACAGAGAGCGTTCAGGGGGTTCATTGGGAAGACAACGTTCTGGAGAGAATACGCCACATGATACACTTAGAATTGTGTTTAGTAACTAACACTCTGGCATCTTCAATGTGTTTATAATTTCTGAGTTTCTCTTTTTTCCTTCCATGATATTCTAAGTGTCTATTTGTAGCATTTCATCTCAAGACAGAGAAGTATTCAGGGAGTTCATTGGGAAGACAACGTTCTGAATGGATACGTTTCAAGACACATAGAATTAATGAAAATATGCTGTCACTACGAGAATAAAAAATGGTTGTCAGATGACAACGTAAGAAAGGAAGATCAAGAGAAAATCTTTGTAAAACAACCATGAGTGGGGTATAACTATGAGTAGGGTATAACCATGAGTGGGGTATAACTATGAGTGGGGTATAACTATGGGGTCTCTACAACATGCAGGAATTACAGACAACCGCTTCACATCGCTCTAACTGGGAAGAACTGGTTTCTGCTATACACAGCACATTTAACGCTGAAAAAAAACAAATAGATGAGTATAGACAGACAGACAGACAGACAGACAGACTAGACAGACAGCACCATATCGCTCTAACTGGGAAGAACTGGTTTCTGCTATACACAGCACATTTGACGCTGAAAAAAACAGATGAGTATAGACAGACAGACAGACAGGCAGACTAGACAGACAGCACCATATCGCTCTAACTGGGAAGAACTGGTTTCTACTATACACAGCACATTTGACGCTGAAAAACACAAATAGATGAGTATAGACAGAGTTAGAGAGAGAGAGAGAGAGAGAGAGAGAGAGAGACAGACAGAGAGATAAATATAAATAATCCTTTGTGGTTTGACACAAACAATTTTCCTACTATAAAATTCTACAAGTAAAGACAGCCCCTTACAGCTTTCCATACATTAGGATTTGAATTTCTTTCTTAGACGTGACATTATAATAGAGTCTTTATGATAATGTTAACTTTCTTTTCTATCCTCGTGTAACTGTAGCAGCCATAAGGTCATAATTTCTACATTGATGAAAAGCTGCTTCAACCTTCAACAAAGAAGTGGAATTCCTTTCCTTTTGTTGTAAATATCCAGAAATAAACTATGAATTCTGCTTTATATATCATTACTGTCATCTTTACACATTACTGCATTTTTATGACTTAAGAACGTATGATTTATAAGTTAAGAAAATACAACATTGAGACAGGATTAGCAAACGGTCAGTGAGAACACAATGGCTCGTAGTAAAATGGAGTTGTCTAAAGGTAGATTTAAACATCAAAATAACACTATTCAAAACGATTATTATGCCAGCGCTATGCTACCTGTCAAACATGGATAACTACAGCGCAAGACTAACGTGAACTTATGACAGCTGAAATGGTATGCTTACGCAGAATCCTAAGAATATCGACGAGACAGAGTGAAGAATGAGAACATTAGACAAAGAACCGGCACGACCAAAATACTGTAATATATTAGGAGACAACAGATAAATGGTTTGCACACATCAGCAGACTACCACCAGACAGCATACCACAGCAATCTATGCTACACAGATACAGTGAAGGCAGACCTAGAGGCCGACCACGAAAACGATGGACCACCGAAATAAAAGAGGCGACAAATTCCACAATATACGCAACACACACGAGGGCCATCTCCAGACAACTCTTCTACCACTGACGCTAACAGGCAACAAAGACCTTAGTGAATAGACATATGAATTTGCTAAATATTGATAGAATTTTATCAATTGATAGAAATTGAGATGAGGTGCCAAAAAGCAAACTCTGCAATATACCAACTGCCCCGCTGCTTAAAATCCCATCTATCAACATGGCGACCAAACGAAAGATAATAAGCGCCATCTATTCCAACGTTATGTTACTAGTACCAGACATGACCCCTGACAAAAACACTTGAGAAATATTACAACATGCTAGATGAAATAGCTGAGAAAGGCTTTAAACGTCATCAGAAGAGACTGAATGATAAATGAAGACATCCGAAAGAGAGTAAAGATGATAACATGCACATCATTTATAGAGAGACAGCAGATAAACTGGTTCGGACACCTTATGCGAAAGGAACCATCACAACCAGCCATCCATGCGTACAATATCAGAAAGAACAGCTACACGGTAAGAAGAAGATCAAGAACATGATGGGAAGATTGAATCAGAGAGATTGTTTAGAACCACGGCCATGGCAAGCGTAACAAAGATGGCAAAAGACAGAAAACTTCAACTTTCCACGATAGCTGACAGCATATGTGGAAAAGACAATAGATAGATACACAGATAAATGAGTTTACACTTTAATTTATGGACATCTACAACATAGGTAAAGATAGATCAGTGGCACACCCACTCCGGAAATCACTTAAAACTAAATAGTATTCCGAGAAAAAATACTAAAAGGAAACATTTTAAAAATAAAGCTGCCTTCAGGCCGTGACTAACTTTACCCCTCCCCCCCCCTAAAAACATGCCGGCTCTCATGCTACATCCTCCTTATAGCTGTGAAGCTGTGATATAAAGGTGGTTGTCCGGTAAATATTGTTATGACTTTTGATATAACGGTGGTTGTCCGGTAAATATTGTTATGACTTTTGATATAACGGTGGTTGTCCGATAAATATTGTTATGACTTTTGATATAACGGTGGTTGTCCGATAAATATTGTTATGACTTTTGATATAACGGTGGTTGCCACGTGAATATCTTTATAGCTGATAGAAATGTGATTGTCTGGTAACTATCTTTATGACTGATAGAAATGTGATTGTCTGGTAACTATCTTTCTGACTTTGATAGAAATGTGATTGTCTGGTAACTATCTTTCTGACTTTGATAGAAATATGATTGTCTGGTAACTATCTTTCTGACTTTGATAGAAATATGATTGTCTGGTAACTATCTTTATGACTGATAGAAATATGATTGTCTGGTAACTATCTTTCTGACTTTGATAGAAATGTGATTGTCTGGTAACTATCTTTATGACTGATAGAAATATGATTATCTGGTAACTATCTTTATGACTGATAGAAATATGATTGTCTGGTAACTATCTTTCTGACTTTGATAGAAATATGATTGTCTGGTAACTATCTTTATGACTGATATAAAGGTGGTTATCCATTAACTATCACTATAACTTTGATATAAATTAGTTGTGCAGTAACTATGTTTATAACTTTGATATAAATTAGTTGTGCAGTAACTATATTTATCTTAGAACGTCATCTCTTTTTTTTCTAAGGTTTCACCGATTTTATATTATGATTTTATATTATGATTTTATATTATGATTTTATATTATGATTTTATATTATGATTTTATATTATGATTATGAGCTAGCATGATTGTGTTGGAGGAAACCTATTGGTGATATGTGTTTACCGTGTTGTTGAAGAGTATGCATGCTGATTGCTTATGCGGCTCGCTGATCAAATACATTCCTCATCCTCTCAGGTGTTAAGTTCTAGTCTTCACTCATTTGACATGACACTCTCTAAATGTCTTCCAAAATACATAATCATTAGCAGTGTCCGCATAATGCAGGCTTCTGTTAAGCCATTTCAATGTATCTTAGTATCTATTGTCATTTTGCCATTATAACTGCATTATACGGGAGACAGGCTGTTTCCTAATTCATTCTGAATAGCTGCTAATGGTCTAAAGAGTATAAGAAATATTTGTATATACTATAAATACAAAAATAATGTCTCGTTGTCAACGTCATTTCTACTTATTGGAAACAAAATTTTTTTTTAAAATGGATTTCGGCAGTGCAAATAATGGATTTTCTTTCATGTGACGATTTTAAAACTATAAAAATATTAACACTTTTCATTTAGAGTCTTGTTCTTCTTCTTCTTCTTTCTGTCCTCATATACCTTTCGGTGTTGAGGGGAGAGTAAGTGTACGTTCTTTTGCCCTTCAATTTGCATCTTCCGCGGTTATATTTCCGAGTGTCTCTAATACACTATCTATCCACCTTTTTACTAGGGCGTCCAATAGGTCGACTGTTTTCGTATCGTTAAGTGTTTTTTGTGTGGATAATACGTTTCTCTTTCTGTCTGGTTATGTGGCTCATTCATAGTATATGAAGAATGTTGTATATGATCTACATAATAAATACTATAATAAATACATAATAAATACATAATAAATACATAATAAATACATAATAAATACTATATATAATAAATTCATAATAAATACAAAATAAATACTATATATAATAAATTCATAATAAATACAAAATAAATACTATATATAATAAATTCATAATAAATACAAAATAAATACTATATATAATAAATTCAAAATACATACATAATAAATACTATATATAATAAATTCATAATAAATACATAATAAATACTATATATAATAAATTCAAAATAAATACATAATAAATACTATATATAATAAATTCATAATAAATACATAATAAATACTATATATAATAAATTCATAATAAATACATAATAAATACTATATATGAAAGATAATGCAAACCAATTTTTTTTAAAATGGTTTGGAAAGTCATATATTTCACGCAATAATTAACTGCAATTTGTAAAGTTGGTTGGTTGCTGATCCAGCGGTCTATGGGCTCATTCCCTTTGACCCAATGCATTAAATGGCATTATATTGCTGGGAAATCTGTGGATTTTCGTCCCACCACGGGACAGAGCCAGAGAATTACTATCACACCTCCAGGAAGGTAGGTTTCAACCTATGCACTGCTCCGAGTCACTGTAGCCAAGATAGGGTTCACTGTGCTCATTCCCCACCACCAATTGACTACTGGTTATGCCGAACTTCTCTATTGCACTAGGCATGCAACCAAATGTTCAAATGTTCAAGTCAAAAGGATTATCACGTCCTGAGTCACTGGGCCTCTACGATGGGTCTCAGCCATAGGAAAAAACAGTGCTGTCAGTTTCCTCCTCCCCGGTGCTGCACAGTACATCTCTGGCTCCCTCCCAACCACAGAGGGTGCATACATATATTCAAGTAAACATGAAACAAAAATCAACAACAAAATAACAGCACAAGGAGCATAATTGTATAGATGACGTGCCATGAGCTTCTATAAGAAGATATCCTCAATATAACAGCATGTCATCTACTAAGGTTTTCTGTTGCATTGGTGGTTTGTCTAGTGGGCCATTGGTGAGAACCACATACGAAACCACATGCGTAATTTGTTAAGTAAATACTTAGAAAAATACTAGAAAATTATTGTAAATAGTGTTTACGAATTTGTAAGCGAAAAATCAAAATATCACAGCTAGTTTTGGAACTGTTTCTATAATCTTTTGTATCTTCTAAATGTAGTTCGCTACTTTTTCCACGATGGTCTTGTGTTCGTCTCCAAAACACTAACCCATCTTCTACACGCAACCCATAAAGAAGCTTTGCACGTAATAGCATAGAAAATCCAACATTCGTGTTTCCCCTCCGATCCTGGGCCTAGTACTCTAAAGTTCAATGACCGGGACATGCAAATTGATTTACGTGACATAGATATACAGCCGTGCACGTCGTAGAATAATGCAATCATCTTGTATTTATCCCTTGAGATTTCTGCTGCTACATCGCTTAACGGCGGTTATGGAAATGAGACAGAAGTCGTTACTTACTTGTGCCAGACGATGTAAGTTGGACTTTATATTCAAGTCTAGACAGTTCTAGTCTCACGTCAGTGGTCTTGAAATTAGAATTGATGGAGATGAAGAAATGAAGCGTCATCATAATCATCATCATTACCACAAGCATAATCATCATTATCATCATCATCAAGTGCCGTCTCCGCAAAGAAGGTTGGCTGCAACAGATCTCTAACACCCCATGTCTCTTGTTTTGGTGGTACACTCTGCTAGACTGTAATCTGTCCATCTTGTGATGTTGCTCTCCCACTTGTATTTCTGTCTACCTCGCTTCCCTTTGACTTTACCCTCAAGTAATGTCTTCAATAATATGTCATGTCTTGTAATGTGTCCAAAATATGCTATTGGCCAGATCTTTCTCTTAGTAATTAATTCTTCATATTAATACGACAATCAATACAAGGTAACTGCGTGAAACGTAACAACAAATGTACTTACGTAAAACACACGTAAGTTTTACTTTAAGTTTACTTACGTCGTCTTTTGATGTTTTGTGTGTACGTTGAATGTGATTTGTGCATTGTAATTTGTATGTTTTCTTCTGTACACATCATTACCCACTAGGTTTAGTTATAGGCTGTCGTGTCTGATTGAAGCGGTTACATAAACAAGTGTTTTACATAAGTACAATTCTTCATATTAAGTGTTTTTAGCACATCTTTATTTGTTTTCTTCTCATTCCATGATGTTCTCCCTATTCCTCTATATACCCACATCTAAAAGGCATCAATCCTGTCTTCTAATTGTTTATTTAGTGTCCATGTTTCTGGTCCATACATTAATATAGAATAGATGTAGCATTTAATAATTCTCATTTTAACTTGTTTGTAATTTGTTTAGATGTTAATATTTTCCTCATGTCATTAAGGTACTTTATTATTATCATGTCATTATCACCACCATTATCCTAGTCCTCATTACATAACCAACAGCACCATCATTATCATGAACGTTACTTTCATTCTCATTATCCTTATCATCAGCACCACCTATATCACCACCACCACCAACAACAACACCACCACCACCATCACCACCATCACCACCACAACCACCACCATCACCACCACCATCACCATCATCACCACCAGCACCACCATCACCATCATCACCACCACCATCACCACCATCACCACCACCATCACCACCACCATCACCACCATCACCACCACCACCATCACCATCATCACCACCACCATCACCACCCCCACCACCACCATAACCACCACTCATCATCATTATCATCATCATCATCATCAACATAATCATCAACATCATCATCATCAACATAATCATCAATATAAT
Organism: Meghimatium bilineatum; assembly: GCA_034231615.1. NCBI lineage: Eukaryota > Metazoa > Mollusca > Gastropoda > Stylommatophora > Philomycidae > Meghimatium > Meghimatium bilineatum. The sequence continues at coordinate 22,231,560 of CM067320.1, read as the reverse complement.
CATCAACATCATCATCATAAACATAATCTTCAACATAATCTTCAACATAATCATCATCAACATAATCTTCAACATAATCTTCAACATAATCATCATCAATATAATCTTCAACATAATCATCAACATAATCATCATCATCCCCATCCCCATCATCCCCATCATCATCATCACCATCATCATCAACATAATAATAATAATCATCATCATCATCAGCAACATAATCATCCTCATCATCAACATAATCATCATTATCAATATAATCATCATTATCAATATAATCATCATTATCAATATAATCATCATTATCAATATAATCATCATTATCAATATAATCATCATTATCAGCATCATCATCATCATCATCATCGTCATCAGCAGCACCACTTTTAACATCATCATCATCATGAGGTACAATGATGGCTGAAGTACACACAAATTACACACCGCAATATTTTATCTGTTGACTCAACAATGCTCTCCAAAATTATAACCAAGTTCCAACAATCTACATTGACACTATGTGAGTAATATATCCACTTTGTAAACACATGCATGAACTGATGTTCTAATGTGACATTGACCTGGTCAGTTATTCACAACAATAGTGTGTTGCTTTAAATTCTGAAGAAGCTATGACAAGCACACACACGCTAGTTTATTGTATGACTAAAAATCATGAAGAATAAGACTAATAATTTACTTGACGAGTATTGTTATTTTATATATTTGAAACAATCAAAGAAGACATATATATAATCTGTTGGTAATTGTTATAGAAATCATTGTTATGTTTCAACATTATGATTATTGCGCCGTATATAACTAATAATAGTTACGATTCACATGCTTTTATCCGCCGCCGACGGATGTGTCGGGCCATTGGCACAAATAAAACGGTAACACAACGCATTTCTATGATTTGGACTATATCTTTCTGGAAATCTAACAGGACCATGGTCCTGCTACAAGAGATATTGGGAGTTTGAGAATGAACGCTGAAGAAGAAGAAGAACATGCTTTTAAATAGCCGCAAACCTTTTTAAATATACTACAGTATTTTGTAGAGTTTTGAAATATACTACAGTATTTTGTAGAGTTTTTAAATATACTACAGTATGTTGTAGAGCTTTTAAATATACTACAGTATTTTGTAGAGTTTTTAAATATACTACAGTATTTTGTAGAGCTTTTAAATATACTACAGTATTTTGTAGAGTTTTTAAATATAATACAGTATTTTGTAGAGCTTTTAAATATACTACAGTATTTTGTAGAGTTTTTAAATATACTACAGTATTTTGTAGAGTTTTTAAATATACTACAGTATTTTGTAGAGTTTTTAAATTACTACATTATTTTGTAGAGTTTTTAAATATACTACAGTATTTTATAGAGTTTTTAAATATACTACAGTATTTTGTAGAGTTTTTAAAAAGGAAACATGTTTTAGTTGGATTTATAGAGATAAATCACGAGAGTGCTAGTGATATCAATATCCTTGTCTCATCTGATTCAGTCTTGTCATATACATGTTGTCATAACAACACGTTACCAGGTTTTTTTTGGGGGACAATATAAAATAATGAAACATCAAGAATGTATAGCTTTCAATTTGGCTGCTAGAGTTGTATTGCGAAAATTTGAAGTAGAATAACACCATGACCTGCTATGAGTGTCGTAAGAAGCAACTAAGTAAGGTATTGTGCTGGAGATAGCTGTCAAAGTGATCAAAAGCGATGCTGATGTCGGATGTGTGATGTCGAATGTATTTTCGCAGTCAAACTGTAAATCATACGACAATACATTTTATTATCTGGACTACATCCTACTAGTCTGCAGGAGTTTGAGAGAACGAATGCAGAAAATGAAGAGGAAATTACTCCACAAAGTACTCGTATGTCGAACTTATGCAAAAAGTTACAAAGAGAATAGGAGGGTTTAGTTTTTCATATTTACTATATACTGTATCATTTAATATACTATCTATTGTGTCATTTAATGTACTATATACTGTGTGATATTATATACTATGTACTGTATAATTTAATGTACCATATAATATAATATATTATATGCTGTATCATTTACTGTACTATATACTGTAATGTACTATATACCGTATCATTTACTGTACTATATACTGTATCATTTACTGTACTATATACTGAAATGTACTATATACCGTATCATTTACTGTACTATATACTGTATCATTTACTGTACTATTTACTGTAATGTACTATATACTGTATCATTTAATGTACTATATACTGTGTCATTTAATGTACTATATACTGTATCATTTACTGTACTATATACTGTATCATTTACTGTACTATATACTGTGTCTTTTAATGTACTATATACTGTATCATTTACTGTACTATATGCTGTAATATACTATATACTGTATAAGTTGTTCTACTATATACTATATCCTTTAATGTACCATATACTGTATCATTTACTGTACTATATACTGTAATGTACTATATACCATATCATTTAATGCAATATATACTGTATCATTTAATGCACTATATACTGTATCATTTAATGCAATATATACTGTATCATTTAATGCACTATATACTGTATCATTTACTGTACTATAGTGTATCATTTGTTGTACTATATACTGTGTTATTTAATGTACTATGTTTCATTTAGTGTACTATGTATCATTTAATGTACTATGTACTGTGTCATTTAATGTATCATACTGTGTATCATACTGTGTCATTTAGAGTCGTATTATCGGAAATTATATATTATTATATGTATTATCCGGACCAACACGGGAAACAAAGAATAACAGCATTAGCATTGTTACCTGTCATGCATGGTCTAAGACGTCACTAAGGAGATTTATTTTGGGATCTTATTGACCATCTAATCCCACGAAGGAGCAAAGTGATTCAGATATCATGATGAAGTCGGATGTGCCAGACCGAAAAAAACATCGCAGACCGACATCGTATACATCGCAGCTAAGCGGATGGCATGACGGAACGGCATTCCGTTCTCTGGAATATGTCATGCTAATCTGCAGTGAGTTTGAGAGCGAACTCGAAGAAGAGACTCGTATACCTACACACATACAGTTTTGTCGTCCTCTTTGCTTTGTACAAATTTCTGTTTATGTGTTATATTGGTCTCGTTGTGTATATTTTGTGCCACCAGCCAATGAGAATCACGGGAGAATTCAAACAACATCAGTTTAGAGGGATGATTCCTAATGGCACCGCAGGGAAGCATTATAACGGGGGACTCCCATTAGCTGACATTGTAGCAAATAAGACTTTTTGGGGAACCCGAAGTATCTGTGAGGTTCTCTCAGGATGTTAACAAAGACACACAAAAATATTAGCTTTCTCAATAGAAATGATACAAAAAAATGTAGTAACATGGAATAATGGAAATTATGAGATACAAAAAATAGAAGGATTGAAACTGTTAGATATATAGAAAAGTAGTAACTGTAACAGTGTGACAGTCATTTAGGTACATTTGATAACTAATTATATCGCACTTAGATGTGCCTTAGAAAAACACTGAGTTATTGGTAACGAAATGACGTTTTTGGGGCTTGTTTTGGTTCTAACGTACGAGACAGGACGATTTGGAAATTACGTCTTGCCGTGTTTCAACCCAAATTTTACTTATTATTTTAAAAATTGTTTTTCATCACATCTTGTTTTCCATCTGTTAATAATTAAGATGCAAGTATTCACAACGGCAAGCAAATCTCGGAAAGGCCTCTTTTCGACACTAAATCGTGAGGTGAATATGATCTGGTCTATGAATTATGTGCTACAAAAAGGGTAGCGTATTTGTATAGATAAAATAAATTGAGACTTTAAGAGGGAACACACAGTTTTAAAAATAAATTTCCAGATCCCTGTTGATTGTAGGGGGTGCTTCAATAAATGGCGACATAACTTCGAGTATTATACACTTAAGCAAGCAATATTTACATATATATATATACTGTCAGATTCTTGTGTAGTTCTCTATGAATATTTATATACTGTCAGATTCTTGTGTAGTTCTCTATGAATATTTATATACTGTCAGATTCTTGTGTAGTTCTCTATGAATATTTATATACTGTCAGATTCTTGAGTAGTTCTCTATGAATATTTATATACTGTCCGATTCTTGAGTAGTTCTCTATGGATATATATATATACTGTCAGATTCTTGTGTAGTTCTCTATGAATATTTATATACTGTCAGATTCTTGTGTAGTTCTCTATGAATATTTATATACTGTCAGATTCTTGAGTAGTTCTCTATGAATATTTATATACTGTCAGATTCTTGTGTAGTTCTCTATGAATATTTATATACTGTCAGATTCTTGTATAGTTCTTTATGACTATTTATATACTGTCAGATTCTTGAGTAGTTCTCTATAAATATTTATATACTGTCAGATTCTTGTGTATTTCTCTATGAATATTTATATACTGTCAGATTCTTGTGTAGTTCTCTATGAATATTTATATACTGTCAGATTCTTGTGTAGTTCTCTATGAATATTTATATACTGTCAGATTATTGTGTAGTTCTCTATGAATATTTATATACTGTCAGATTCTTGTGTAGTTCTCTATGAATATTTATATACTGTCAGATTCTTGTGTAGTTTTCTATGAATCATCCGCTACAAAAAAAGGGTAACCTATTTGTACTGATGAATTACTTTGAGATCCGCATAAGGAAAGATTCATATATTGTCACGTCATATACAGATTTTATTGTTACATTGCGGTTGCTCAAATATTCCAATTATATTCGATATTTGTATTAACATAAATTGATCATTATTAAATGTAGTTAAATTGATCATTATTAAATGTAGTTAAATTGATCATTATTAAATGTAGTTAAATTGATCATTATTAAATGTAGTTAAATTGATCATTATTAAATGTTGTTAAATTGATCATTATTAAATGTAGTTAAATTGATCATTATTAAATGTTGTTAAATTGATCATTATTGAATGTTGTTAAATTGATCATTATTAAAGTGTAGAGATGTTGCATAGTAGAGATGTAAGAACCATATTCGATATTCAAAACTGTTGCAGATTGACTGATCATTTGCTGAAGAGTAGAGATGTGTTGTGTTCACTATTGTTTATGACGGACGGATTCGCAGGAACTTGAAGAATGCAGCACAGTTGTCTATTGTCTTTCCCCAGGTGAATGATTGTTGATCGTATTCACACTTGCCGTTAAGCGTAGGGGTGGGAGCTTAAGCTGTCGTTCCAATGCCAGATGTGTCGCCGATGTTGCATTTAGTTTATGTTTGTTCATGGCTATCTTGATGTTTTCTATCCACCGTTTTCTTGGTCTACCTTTAGCTTTACGCCAGGATATTCTTGTATTATATGATCTTATTTGTATTTGGTTTGGCTTCATTCTCATAAGGTGACCGAACCATTTTACTTGCTGTCTCTCAATATGTTTGATACATGATATTATACCAACTCTTTTCCTAATTTCTTCATTTCTTATTTTATCTAGTTTGGTAACCATTGCAGTTTTACTCAGACACTTCATTTCACATGTGACGATTTTCCTCTGCTGCGAAACTGTTAAAGACTATGTTTGACATTGATAGCACAGTGTTGGTATAAAAATTGTAGATATTATTAGCAGAGTTACTCTATATAAATGTGTTAGATCTTATGTTGTATTGTTTTATTTTGTATATTGAGACAAGCTAATAATAAATATTTGTGTGTGACTCTAGACTTTGTTCTATATTTGTGTGTGACTCTAGACTTTGTTCTATATTTGTGTGTGACTCTAGACATTGTTCTATATGTGTGTGGGACTCTAGACTTTGTTCTATGAGGAGTCAGAGAGTGAGAAGTTGTATAATTGTGATCGTCCATCACAAGTCATAATGATCATTTGTTACATCTAACATTGAAAATTCAGTTAGAATTATGTCCATGCCTAATAGTTCGTAGATGGCTAATAAGCTATATTCGAGCTGTATATGTCCTTGGGCAGTTCGGGCATGGAATGACCACTGTAGATGGATTTTGGTCTATCCGTGCTTTTCTAGCTACTCTCCGCTGTTGGGCTGCTGCATTTCTTCTCTGTTCATAAGATGATGAGCCCTTTTTGATTGTAGAGCGCCATGTAGATCTATTTTGTGCAAGTTCTTACTGTGTATCTTGGTCTATTTCAAAGGTTTCCAGTGAGGATCTTTAACTTCTTTTGGCCACATTGACATCGTGTACCCTTCTCCAGCTCACCATAGAATTATAATTGGCAGGCGATAGTATATGAAGCTATAATTAGTTATAACCACTAGATGTAAATTCTTAGTACACAGGCAGGTTGAGCAACATTGGAGGGAAGTCAAATGACGTACCTACAGATTAATTTTATAGTAATATGGAATAATTGAAACAATGAGATACATAAAAACATTAAAATATATAGATTGAAACAATGAGACAAATATGCACATATTGACATACAAATGAAAGATTGACATAGTGAGATACGTAGACACATGTTAATAAAAGAGTATGTAACGACAAGATTCATCAACAAAGAAATATTAAAATAATTGTATACATAGGCACATATTTACAGTAAAAATATTCAAACAAGGATGTACGTAGATTCATCTCAACATAGAAAGATTTAAAGAATGAGATATATAGGCATAGGAACACCTCAATATACACATTTTGAACGAATTAGAAAGAAATGCACAGCTTAACATAACAAGATTGAAACAATAAATAAAAAATATACATATTGTAACACAACAAGATTGAAACAATAAGAAAAAATAAGCACATTGTAACATAAAAAGATTGAAATAATAGGAAAAGATTTGCACATTTCAACATAACAAGATTAACAAGGAGATACAGAGACGCATTACTATAGACAGATTGAATAAAAAATATTAAACAAATGATTTTACATGGATACCAAAAATGACAAGAAGAAAATATCTCGTATCTGCACTAGCTAGCACTGACAAGGAAGGCAAAGAGTAATAACACACCCAGTTGCCACTCAATTAGTAAAGTGAGACAAAGAAGGTTGGGTGTGAGATTAATTCCCATACTTTTACAATATTTGTGATGAAGACCCATACCTGGTTTTCTCATTTGCAATTTTCAGTGATTAATACCTTGAGATTGCAAGAAAATCACGAGAAATTTTCCTAGGGAATTACAAGACTGTCCAGCACATGGCATTGCATCTTTCATTTGCAAAACTCTAGAAAACTTTCCCATCAAAACAATTCATGCGAAATACTAATGGCTGTCTAAAAATTACGTGAACAATTAAGGGAAGTGGGTGGGGCCTTAGAAAGTGTGATAGTTCTTGAGAATAGCGGATGGGTTTAGGGGGAGGGACTTGCCAACAGTTGATGTAAGCAGTACTATGTTTTTAATGAACACATTAAATTATTTGAATTTTTAAATAAATAGGAAGCCAAACCGTGCATTTGTATTGCTTGTTTTTTCTTCTAAATCCTCTTTAGGGTAGGTTTTTTTATGGTACTATGATCGTAATCCAACCCCTGTTGCCCCAATTAGTGCCTACCTGTGTGATTATTTCCCTTGTCTGTGTTTATCAGTTTATATTTATCATTTATTAATTTAAATATAATTATATTTAAGGCTAGAGTTCGGGCTAGTTTTGCAAAACATAACTCCCTACAAATTGAATATTTCAATTACTTATTGAATATTTATTGATATAATATTTAGATCAATTAACCGTTACAATACATAGGTAGGCACTAATAGGAAACAACAACCAAAAAACGGGGATTGAACTGCGATCATAGTACCTATTTTATACCCGATTAAGCACTAGGGTGGCGGTCCTCTGAATTCTTGACAGCCTGTTGACAAGGGGAGAAGCGTGACCAATAGAAACATATGACTTAACAGTAGAATCAGCCTTCTTATGCGATGTTTTTGATTATTTCTGTATTTTCGCTATTTATATACTTTGTGTCGTCCGGGTAACGTCTGCCAATGACGACCAACGAAATGTTGACTTATTTGAAAACATGACCGAAAATACTTGATTGAAATCTGTTGGTCGGTCTATTGGCGAAAGTTACGACAGAAGGGTATAAAAAAAATGCAAACAAAAATAGCGCTGCAATAATTTATGGACGTTCGGCTCCGTTGCGGAGTGGTACAGAGCGCATCTGTGACGGACAAGGTACCGGGTTCGAATCCCACCTCAGGCAATTGTGCCTCCGGACCGTTTAGTAAGCAAAATCAAACTACTAAACGTATTTATATTGCCTTGAAAAACACTACAGTCAAAAAATACTGGGTTGATGTCTACGTCCTGAAAAGGATACTCTAACGATGTTTTAAGTTATGGACCAGCCCCCAGCCCTAATCTAGAACTGAAAGTAAAATTTCATCAATTGTTGTAGGGAACCTATATTACGAAACGTGTACTCCTTCAAGATTCTACCATTATTACCACTATCATACAGAAAACGGAATAATAAATAATGAATATAACTACTCTAGTACTACAATGCTTACCAGCTTAAGGTAGAATCCCTCGTAACAATAAAGAAAGTGCCCGTGTGTTGCCGAGGCCCAAAAGGAGAGCAAATAATAGCAACACTGTTTACCTTCCATGCATGTCGTAAAAGGCGACTAAGGAGGTTATGGGATGGAGTTGGCTGTCCCATCCCATATAGGGTCAGTGACCCAAAGCCAGGTTGAAGTCGGATGTGTCAGACCGAAAGGCGCAGATATCGCAGCAATGCTGTAAACCATGACACAACGCATTCCGTTCTCCGGACTACATCCTGCTAATCTGCAGGAGTTTGAGAACGAACGCAGAAGAAGAAGAATAAAGGAAGCAGATGAATTAGAAAAAAAGAGGTAACTTACCCGAGTCCTTTAAAGTTTGCACCTTCTGAGAAAACAATGTAGTAGGCCAGGGGTGGACAAACTACGGCCCGCGGGCCGCATGCGGCCCGCTATTGGATATTTACGGCCCCCAAACACAGTTTTAAATAAACGAACGATCGCCACAAATGATTTTTCCCCCATCATAATTACGCAAAAATCCATTGGAATTTTAATTCGACTTTATATTATCCATATTGTAACTGTATGCAACATAATATTTTACACATATTGTTAAAATATTTGCAAAACCTTTTATCCATATTAGAAAATATACTGTTGTGCAAGTCTGTTAGAAATGTAATTTATTTCAGAAGTTATCTACATTATGTAAAACTACCTTTCTTTACAATAAAAATATTTAATTCATTTCTTACCGATAATTTTAAACACAAATATACATAATATTATATGTGGCCCTCCAATAGCTTTACAATTTTCAATGTGGCCCTCCGCACAAAAAGTTTGCCCACCCCTGTAGTAGGCCATTTGATTGGAGCGAACTAAATGCAAGCTACAGACCTGAGTAAGACGTCAACACATTGAACAGAAGCGAGCATGTCAAAATATTTCGTCTTGGAAGATCGCTGCAAAACTAGTTGTGCGAACGTACTACGATCTAAACCAGGTTTGCGAACGTACACCAACATAAACTAACTGTGCGAACGTACACCAACTTAAAATGAAGCAATATATGCGGACGCCTGTGGCTATGTCGATAGCGACGTAGACTGCATCAAAATGGCAAAGAAGTGTGGTCGTGGAAAACTTTGAGGTTGATCAATCAATCAATCAAGTGCCATGCCGAATGTTGTAGGCAATCATGTTTCTCCTCGACTTTGTCTCTTGTATTATCAATAAGCTCGGTTGGTGAACTTCTACCTTGCCACAATACTAGTCCATCTAGAAACTTCTTTCTTTGTTGTCCCCTGTTATCTTCTCCCCTTGATCTTTCCAGTGGTTATTATGTGTTCAAACTGTGTTCTTTTAAGCACATGCCCTAGAAACATTGACTGCCTTACCCCTAATGTTTGATATAATTGATCTTTTTACGCCAGCATCAATGAGAACATCTGCATTAGTTGTCTTAGCTGTCCATGGTCTTTTTATTTTTATCATCCTTCTCATAACCACATCTCTGTAGTTTCCAGTTCGTTTTGAATTTTTTTTATAGTCCATGTTTCACATCTTTAAAAAAGACTTGGTTCGATATAACATCTCAGCACTCGATTTCGTGTCTGCATTGATGGTGTTCCATTGCACAAAATGGCTCTAATTTTTTGGAATGCTGATTTGGCTTGTGCTATTCGACTCTTTATTTATCTCACTTGAGCATCTAATTTCTGATTTTAACAAGGTACCAAGATATTTCAACTTTTCAACTTGTGCTAATTTCGTGCCATTAATCATTATGTTGCATCTTGGTAGTGTCTTCGAGACAACCATTATTTCTGTTTTCTTCTTGTTTAAACTGAGGTTTTTGAGGTTGGTGACCAGCGTGTAATATGAGGCCAGTTCTCCCTACGTCTGGCCTACTAGCGATTACTACGGCGTCCACCGATCAGTGAAAGTAGTGGTAAGCTCACTGAACAAACATTCAGTGATTTTACGTTCGCATAACTAATTTAGTAATCATCAACGAAGTCGAATGTGTTGGGACACTATCTATCTATATATCTATCTATACGTTGCGGCCCTTATTTGCCTTGCGGCGTCAGGGGTGGAAGAGTTCTCTGGAGATGGCTTTCTTGTGCGCTGTTTGTAAGTTTATTCCTGTGGCTTCTTTGATTTCTGTGATCCATCTTTTACATGGTCTGCCTCTGGCTTTACGCTTCAGTTGGGACACTGATGCAAATTTAACGGTGACACAACGTATAAACGTTCCCTAAAATACAACCTGCTGGTTTTCTAGCAGAACCATTGTCCTGCTACAAGAGGGATCCTGTTGGATTTAGAGATTGAACGGCAAAAGATCACTAAATGAATGATAAATATCGGAATAAATGCAGAAACATTGACGGAGAAGAAGAAGAAGAAAAAGTTGGATAAGATAAAACAAACACGAGAACACAAATACATTTACTATGCACAACTAAATGACGACGTAGAAAATTGTACAGTAAGAGAGGACTGAAGGTTAACGGAGCAAAGGAAGACAATACCAATAGAAGAATTTAGTGGCAGACAGTCAGGCTGTCAGAGTGTAGTAACCGATGACATGGACAACTCGACGAAAAGACCGGTATAACTGATTCAATCTTAATTTCTTCAACAACCATCACCAAAGAAACACGACTCACTTTCAAAAATTATTTTGAAAGGAACAGTCGAGAGTGGACAGACTAGAGACAACAAGAAAAAAATCATTGATTAATATCATCAAGTAATGGCACAGGCATGATTTTTCTACACTCATCCGAATGATTGAGGACAGAGATGCTTGGAGGCCTTTTTGTGTTGATATCTTCAAAATAGTGAAGACGGACAGCAAATGTGAAAGCTACGACAACATCAACACCTGGGGATAGACAATAGACAATCATCAACGTTTGCACCCCAACGACAGCGGCCGGTTATTGGTATTATTATATTATATAATTATTACTAAAGATTTTATTCCACTTCATTTTACATAAAAAACTGAAATATTTTGGACATATAAAAAGACACAATGGCATGGAAAGATGCATATTAAAGGGCAAAATTCCCGGAAGTAGACGTATAGGGAGACCTAGAAGGAGATGGTCAGATGACATAAAAGACTGCACGAAGGCATCATTGGAGAAGGCAGGCAGATTGGCAATGGTTAGAGCAGGGTTCAGGACATCAATTGCAAAGACAGCGTTCTGGAAAGAACATGTCACGTGATGATGATGACTACTAAAGATTATAAGCAAAACATTTTCCACACACACACACACACACACACACACGCACGCACACACACACATACACGCACGCCCACATCCACAATCAACTGAAGAGAGCACGCAAACACCATACGTACATCTACCACGTACACTTCCAACTATGACATGAGAAGAGAAGTTCAACATCACACTCAATCACCCCCTTATCCCTCTCTTAATCTCCATCTTTCTCTCTAAAAGTATGAATAACATAAGAACATTGAGAAATAAATTATACGATTTGCGTCAGATTTGCTCTTTCGACATGTTCCCATGAAGAGAGTACACAGATCAATAGGGTTTTGCAGAGAGACTTATTGAAGCTAATTGTACAGGGTGTCCCACATATTTTATTATCCTTCATTTGTCTCAGTGATCTAGATATGTAATTCGTTTACGTATTCTAATTTAGCTTTTGTGGCATACCCTAGAAGGAACATTGCCTCATATGAATCACTAATTACTCTTAATATTTTTCCTATTGGTAGAGGAATTTTGCATCGTGGTGGTCAACCTTGTTCCATGATCTTTCGAATTTATGGCGTAATTGTTACGTGTGGATTTTTTAGGCCTGTAGGGATTATATCTTGAGCAAGGAATGATCTGAGGGATATTCTATTGAGCTAGAAATGATCTGGATGGTATTCCCCTGAGCTAGCAATGTTCTGGATGATATTTCCTAGAACTAGGAATGATTTGGATGATATTCCTTTGATCTAAGACTGATTTGGGTAATATTCCCTTGAGCAAGGAATGATTTGGGTAATATTCCCTTGAGCTAAGAATGATCTGGGTGATATTTCCTTGAGCTAGGAATGATTTGGATGATATTCCATTGAGCTAGGACTGATTCGGATGATATCCCCTTGGAACTAGGAATGATTTGGGTGATATTCTTGACGGATTCAGTACAGCGTTGTTGAAATGGATATATTACACATAGAGAACCACAAATACGATAAAGCATTTCTGAGTCTACTTTGAACACGAGCCTTATAGCTTACTCAAAGTGGCACAGAACTCATCAACCCCCTCCCCCTTTCCGAAACCATCATTGAACAAGTGATACTTGAAACGACATCCTCCATTAAGTTATATGACGCAAGAACAAAAAATCGTTGTCAGTTATAAATGAGTCCTTGGACTGAAACAGTCATTTGGATCCATAAGGAATAATCCTTCTAACGTGACGTTGTATGACTTTTCCAAAGATTTTCACTAGCGCTAGACACAAAAGTGTACACACAATGAGCAACGAAAATTACGGAAAAAGTTAAAGAGCGTCAATTTAGAAACATTATCCCGATGATGAGTCCTAATGGACTATATTGTCGGGACCAAAAACGAATTTCCTTTTCCGTCGATGACGTTTATCACCAATTACAATTCTGCAGATCACCTTATGTTGTATTATGTAACTAAAATTATATAATTGTAAACGTAGTGCTTTTATCTATGAATATCTCTTTCGGACATAAACAACTAAATTTCTTTTCAAGTTTTCACTTGTCGGGAGCTTTCGGTAAAAGCTGCAATGATTTTTTCATACAATCGAAAGGTATAGTAGTATCGTATCAAAGACTTATTTTTAAGTACCAACGAACGATGATGATGATGTTCGTCCGTCGTGATCGACGATGACCAAAAACTCAACCATAATAATAATAACAATAAATAATAAAATAATAAAGTTAATAGTGCGTTTTTAAATGACTAGCAAGTCCAATGCGCGCACAAAATGTTCTTTTACAGAATTGATAACAATAGAAAGTATCTGTGTGAGGTTGAGATGTTTTTTCTTTTCTACGTGTCCGCTTCTGTCTTGCAGTTTCTTGTCTGAATTCTTCTGCCGCTAGTGCTCCCGTTCTAATGCTGTAACGCCATGCTGTTCTATCCTGAGCGAGGCTCTCCCAAGCGCCTACGTCAATGTTAAGATGTTTCAAGGATGACTTGAGCGTGTCTTTGAAACGCTTTTTCTGTCCACCAGCTTTACCAACGAACGATAAGGTAGTAATGACGTATCAACATCACGACTTCTGCCTTCAAGTGAAGTATCTTTAGTCAACTATTGATGAAGATGACATATAAAAAATACTCATGTAGATTAGGGTTTGCCGTAACCAAGTCCCCAAACTCGATGCAATAGCAAGACTATCATCATGTATGCATGCTGACTAAGTAAATGAGTATAATCCAGGAAATCAAGAAGGTGAGGTGTGTAGATGATAATGCAATCATTATAGCGAATTAAGAGCCCAGCCTCACTGCGCAAAATCACTTTCTTTTTTGTTTGCATATATATATATACACACATACATACATATATAAACATGAGAAGTGATAAGAATTTTGAGACACCCTGTACTTTGAGTAGGAAATGTTTGGTCGCTAACAGGCATTTACTAATTACGTCGTAAAATGAATCACCCTTTGTTGTTTTCATAAAATAGTTTCTATCTCTGAATCACGCTTTATTTTTCTCCATTCAAGGAAAACAGATTCTCAGAAAGATATGTTTGGTTGTTTGATATTCCCAAGAATTGTGAACATTTTGCTCTCACTTCCTATGTGCAGGGGCGTATCTCTGAGCTTTATTTCATATCCAGAAGACTTAAGCATAATGTAATGTAGAAAAATACGTAAAATACAACTATATGAATCTGATTATATATATATATATCATTGTAGTCATGTTTGCCTATTAGCTAGTCAACTCCCGATGATCAATTTTCCGCATTTTTCACGCCCCCTACCTTGTCCCTCGGCCATTATAAAATTACAATATGCGTTGGCTCCCAGAAAATATCATTTTATTGGTTCTCCAAAGGACTAACAAAAAGAGCTTTTCGTCCCCATACAGTGCACGATTTACCTATAAGCTAAACAAGTTAAAGCTTTGGGCTCCCCCATTTATTGGGGGCCCCAAACATTTTTTTGTTTCCATATCTATATATTTTTAATCGTTAAATGGCCCCATATATCTAATAGCTTAGGGCTCTATCAAGTCTAAATCCGGTCCTGTTCCCATACCATGATAATGATCAATCCGTTAAGCCGACCCAATAAGGTTGCCCGCCTCTGGTCCACTAACTGCAGAATTAAATATCTTTTAATACCCTGATATTACAAGTTTAGACTAAGCGGATTCTACCAAGGGCAACTATTGTTATTCAAATCTGTGAATATGTGCCGCGCCATGATGTTTGTAGTCATGATGGATGAATTCAATGTTTACTCACAGCTCGTGGTTATAAATACACAGCTAGAATATTTGCTAATATTTTGTATTTCTAATAGATAAACTGAACGTGAACTATGGTTTGGCAGATACATTAGCTGGTTATAATGTTGACTGTAATTGTGTAGTCAAGATGAGTAAAAAACGTTAACAGGCATATTCGTTTCCCAAATGACTGAGTACAATGTTAGCTAGGGTAGGGTAGTAATCTGGACCGTAGATGCGTCTGCAGTAAGGGGAGCTATACATATATATATATATATATATATATGATTTTGTTTCATGGGTTCTATTTCATGGGTTGTTTTTAGTGAAAATTGTCTAGGGAAAACCATTTTAAATGGGGGGGGGGGGAATTGGGGGGGGGGGGAAGTTACCCGCGCTTTTTAGGGTTTCTTCCAGCACTAAATTTTATTTTCTGATTTGCTATATATGAGGAGGCGGTGGGGCAAATTTGGGCAACATTTCCTCTCTTATCAACGGACTTGATGTTGTTGGGGTTTCTTCTGCAATGAGGACTGTATCCCTGTTGATCGAAATTATTAGATCTGAAGAAGGGAACAAAAACATCGTCATTTCTTATCAAAGCGCAGCTCCGGTAGTTATTCAGTCGCTCTGAAAAAACCCGTCCATACTTGTCAGACTGAGTCATTGTAACATTGTCAGTGTCGTAATGAGTCATTGTAGCCTGAGTATTGCGGACTGTCATTGTGAGTAATTGGAACTTGGACGATACGGACTGTCGTTGAAATCTGTGCGCTACGGTATAGAATACTCTAAGATATGGATGACAGTTTCACGTGTTAGTAAGTATGAAACTATGTGCAGACAGAGTAGACCTATCAGTTAGCAGGGATTAATTAAGTGGCGCCATAAAATGCTAAATCTATTCTATATTAATGTATGGCTCAGAAACATGGACAATAAACAAACAATTAGAAGACAGAATTGATGCCTTTGAGATGTGGGTATATAGAAGAATAGGGAGAACATCATGGAAAGAGAAGAAAGCAAACACAGAGGTTCTAAAAACACTTAATATGAAGAAAGAATTACTTAGAGAAATATGGATAAGCGAAATAAAATATTTTAGACACATTAAAAGACATGACACCTTATTGAAGATCTTACTTGAGGGTAAAGTCAAAGGGAAGCGACAAGCTGTTGTTCCGACAGGCAGACGTTGTGCTTGAACTGGTTACCGGCACGGCGTAAGTGGGCGGGATAACAAAGAAACCTGTCGCAAGGGCCAGAGTTGTGCCCTGATGTTGACATCTGTTTCGGTGGCATTGGACTCGAAACACCATCGAGTCGAATGGCTGCTGGAACAGAGGGCGGAGTACTTATGGGAATGCCCCACGTGCTGTGAGGCCAGTTTCTAATCAAGAATCAGGAAACGATATGGAAAATGTAGTGTGCAATGCTACGATAAGGAAAATGTAGTGTGCAATGCTACGATATGGAAAATGTAGTGTGCAATGCCACGATATGGAAAATGTAGTGTGCAATGCCACGATAAGGAAAATTTAGGGTGCAATGCCATGATAATGAAAATGTAGTGTGCAATGCCACGATAAGGAAAATGTAGGGTGCACTGCCACGAGATAGGAAATTACAATGTCTTCCGGATGTGATGCGTCCTGAATTTCTTGCAATCTTGAGGCATGTTGTAGATACATGAGTTGACTATATTCCATCATTCCATATATAAATCTTTAACAGATGTTTTCACATCTAACTGAGGTAAACAACTGTCTCCTCCACATCTGACCACAATAGATTACTCACATGACATACACCTCCGTTGCAGTGTTACTGCTCCTTACTCCCTTTCTGAGTCAGTAAATACGACCGGTTATGTGGGATTACAAGAAGCACATTTGTTTCCCCTGTTATTGATAAAGTAAGCGCGTAGAAGCTTCATGGTTATATATTCAAACATCTCAATGGAATCTGAAAGGGGAAGAAGTGTCCAGAACATAACATGCTTCATATATACTCTTTGTAGACATTTCAAATATATTGGGCATATATTGACTTGTCTGCTCAGTGGTAGATTGGTTAGCTGACTCTATTTGAAACTAAACTATCATGAACTTGCTCGTAGTTAGAAAGCCGATTAGCCACATTGCAATGTCGATGCATATACATGAGCTTCTATTAGTAGTGTTTAATAATAGTGTTTGTTTTCTTCTCTTTCCATAATGTTCTCCCTTTCGTTCTATATATCCGCATCTCAAAAGTATCCATTCTGTCTTCTAATTGTTCGTTTATTGTCCATGTTTCTGAGCCATACATTAATATAAATTAGATGTAGCACTTTATAATTCTCACTTTTAGCGTGTTTGTCAACTTTGTTTAGTTATCAATATTTCACTTATGTCATTCAAAGTACATTTAGCCATTCCTTTTCTTCTGTTAACATCTGTTTCACATTTGTCGTCACTTGCGGTTGTGTGTCCAAGATCGTTGAATAACTGTGCCCTAAACATGTAGGTAGGTTAATGAGTTTTGCCTCTCTTTTGGAGAGGCGTGCCCCTTTCAACCAGCGGACAAAGTCCAATTAGGTTATATCAGGACACACTACCATAAAATATTATAGGTAACAAATACCCCGTGTATCTTAATACACGGTATGCTTTATTTTTATATACAAATTGACGTAAGAGCCGTGTTTAAGTGTTAAAAAATGAGTAGATGTGTCTTCATATTACCGGGTTTCCCATACCTAATTTGTCCATGGCAAGCAGCATGTCGAGAGCACTAATGCTATAACGTTACTCCACAGCTTCAAGCTGTAAACGAATCCGAAAAAACATACAATTTGTAAGCAAGGCGTCAAGAGTCGGATAGGAACTCGCAACGTATTGAACTCGATGCAAGCATCTTAACCATTATGCTACGGAAATCCCTTGAGACGTGGTGGCAAGGGTTAAGTGCACTGACCTCCTAACTGTGCGATCTATAGTTATATTTTCATTTGAGCTGAAATACTTACAATCTCGTACGAGTGATATGTTCTCTAGTTCTTTACTTATGAAAAAAGGTACCAGAACAAATCTAAGAAAATAGATTCTTCCAATATGTAACTGCACATCACAGCTAATTCTTAATTTGGTTACTGACAAATATAAGCACAACACCGAATTCAGGATGCTTTCTTCTGTCACAGCTAGTTGGACGTTTAATGAGAAAAGGGAGGATTGAATATGTTAAACGTCGCTGAGCACGTCACTTGGATGGCCAAGGTACCAGGCTTAAACAATTGTGCACTCTGACAGTTTAGTTAGCACAGGCAATTTACTTAGCGTATTTATATTACACATAAGTCGCCTCAATAAAAAATATTCTGGAACAATCTCTAGGTCATGACTAGGATACGATATAAACTTTTTCATCGTTGTCGCCACGACGTGTAACGGTTGATTTGCAATTTTAACAGAAAATAATCGAGAATTTAAGTTAAAGCCGTCATGATTGTGAGACCGTGTTCTTATTTAACATGAACACAGGCACTAGCATAACACAATCTACTTTTCAATTGCGAGTATTGAAAGGGAATAACTAATGTAAAGTGATACTGATGAAACCGGATACATCAAGCTATTGATGCAAATAAAACAAACAACGACGCAATGTATCTCCATTCTCGGACTAAATCCTGCTGGAAATCTAGTAAGACCACTGTTCTAATATAAGAGGGATCCAGCGGGAGCTTGAGAATCAACACAAAAAAGATTTACAGTAGCAAACAGGACATACTATTAACGAAATACACACCCGTTCTACTTTAATTCATCTGGCTCATTTAAGTCGTATGTCCCCGTGTTCCGCTATTAGTATGTTGTAGTTTCCATTCGTAACACTTTAATTTGTCTTACCGCAGTCCCCCATATTTCCAGCTTCTTGATTTATCCATGACACTTTTAAGATTTATATCTGAACTGATCAATTTAGCTACATGGACTGATGTGACGTCAGTTCCGTTAATCGTTTAACCAATCATTACTCTAGTAATCTTAGTTAATTCAAGAATATAAGACATTGATTCATACACGGAAGTGACGTAACAATCTACGGGAGCAATAAAGCACCCATTGATCTCGACGTCTGCAAGTCAATCAATTGTTATTATAATTTGTTGATTGAAGCCATATATTGTTCCGTTTCTATCGGGGACAGGAAACGTTTGTCTTTTCTTGATGTCATGAACCCAATCATAAAAATGGATAGGCGACAATGGAGAAGAGAAGTAATATTAAAGGAAAGAAGTAAGACAAGTTCGGAGAGAAAAAGAAAACGAGGAAGGTTAATTTAAACGAATTTGTAGAAGATTGTATAAGCGTGCTGTCTTTTTTTTTTATCTTTGGAGAGATCGGAGAAACAAAAGTGCGCAGGATGTAGAGGTGCAGTTGTGAGGAATTATTTCTCTTGCTTTCTCTCAATCTAAAACACACATATACAAGAACGCAACCACCCAAACACATACACAAATATGTACATGTACACGATTGTTGTCTTATTTCCATAAGCACTATATATATCAGCTCCGGCATTAGGCAGAGACCACCGCGCGGCAACGCCAAAAACAATGCACAGGCACTAAACAGAAATTTTTCAGCTGCGCCAAAAAAAAAATACAGTAATTTTGTGCAAAAAGGAGCAAGCCCAAGGCACCAATAGTTTTCTAGCATGTTTCACTAGTTTTGTTCAAATTTGAAATAATGTATCTCAGCAAATATATAACACATTTAATTAAAATTTTGTGTGTAAATTTAAAATGGTATAAACTCAATACAATTTTTCTCCATACATTTTCACCTACATTTAAAATGCATTAATTAGTTGCAATTTCCGCTTACTTGCGAAATAGATCAAAAGTCTACTTGTCAAGACACATCTCACATGCAAAAATTAGGGTGTTTACAATCAATCATAAAACGTCTTCCATGATAATCAGTAAAGACACAGAAGAACAGGAGGTCAACGTAAACATACAGGGAGAGAAACTACAACAAGTAAAACAGTATCAATATCTTGGACACATAGTCACAAATGATGGCAGGTGTAAAGCATACGTTAAAAGGAGAATAGGAATGGCTAAAAGTACCTTCAATGACATGAGGAAATTATTAATATCTAAACAAATTACAAACAAGTTAAAAATGAGAATTATACAATTCTACATCTATTCCATATTAATGTATGGCTCAGAAACATGGACATTTAGATAAACAATTAGAAGACAAAATTGATGCCTTTGAGATGTGGGTATATAGAAGAATAGGGAGAACATCATGGAAAGAGAATAAAACAAATAAAGAGGTGCTAAATACACTTAATATGAAGAAACAACTACTAAGAGAAATAAAGATTAGGCAAATAAAATACTTTGGACAGATTAAAGACATGACACCTTATTGAAGACCTTAATGGAGGGTAAAGTCAAAGGGAAGCGAGCAAGAGGTAGGCAGAGATAAAAGTGGGAGAGTAACATCACAAGATGGACGGGTTACAGTCTAGCTGAGTGCACCACCAAGACAAGAGACAGGAGATGTTGGAGATACGTTGCAGCCAACCTTCGTTGCGGAGACGGCACTTAATGATGATTATGATAAAACGTTATGTACACATGATGTTATACACATTGTTTGCCATAAATTTGTCATGACAAAACGTGAAATGTGATGATTCTGTACTGTCGAACACAAGACAGACTGTTTAAAAGTGCTACCCAGTGTATTGTCTGAATTGGTAAAACTTTTTTTTCTTTGAGACGCAATATGCCGACAAAGAGAAGGATGCTATTTGTGCATAAAAACTATAAGAGATCATATGCAAATATAAAGTATAAATTTGTTGTGTCTAACCAAAAATAACATTGTATGTATAAAATGGCATGAATACGCTAGACGGTTACTCAGATAATTACATTTATTTGATGGCAAAGCTAGTGAAACACGCTATAGTTTTAATGCAGTATATATACATTAAATGATGGCATATATATATATATATATATATATAGCACATCACAATGTGGTACAATACGACGGAACCAGGCTTATTGTCCTGGTAAACTACTGCGGTGATTGTCAGGTCCATGAAAATATGGTCTGATCTGGAAAGAAGTTTTGGAAAGTAGTAAATAGAGGGAGATGCTCAACTTTGGAAGTTCTACTGTAGTTATTTATAATCCTATTCTGCAATCCGGTATTTAGTCACACAGTATTTAACCACACAATATTTAACCACACAGTATTTAGCCACATAGTATTTATTAACACAGTATTTAGCCACACAATATTTAACCACACAGTATTTAACCACACAGTATTTAGCCACACAGTATTTAGCCACACATTATTTAGCCACACAATATTTAACAACAAATTATTTAGCCACACAGTATTTAGCCACACAATATTTAACAACAAATTATTTAACCACACAGTATTTAACCACACAGTATTTAACCACACAGTATTTAACCTCACAGTATTTAACGGTCGAATATTTAGTAGAGCTATTTACAAATGTGCTTACAGTTCAAGACGCATAACGAAAAGTTCAATACATAATATACATAATCATATAATATAACACATTTGCAATACAATTGACAATACGCTACCGGGACACAAAACATGACCAAATAGTGCTGTAATATCATATGTTGTAAGACATGACAAAGGAAGGCTTGACGTCGGCTTAGATACAGCATCCCATATAATGTAATCCATAAATGCCATGATTAAGTCGGATGTGTCCGACTGAAAAGTGAACATATCACAGATTAGCTGTAAGCCACAACACAACAAATATTCTCCGGATTACACACTGATCAGCAGCAGAAATTTGAGAATGAAATAGAAAGAGTAAGAATAATTTGCCGTCAGAGGAAACAGAGAAAAGAAAAAAAAACTACAAGGAAACCCACCAACCATCTTACCAAATTAAGAACAGACCAGAACGGGTTCTCATTTTACTATACAGAACGGTTACATAACCGACAGCGTAGTTACAAGAAAGCAGACGTTAAGATTGACAGAGATTTAAAAAAACGTAACTAGAGGAAGCACATATACAAATTAGACACAATATCTACGGATGTATGTATGAGATACAAAACGTAACTAGAGAAAACGCATCAAGAGATTAGACATCTACGGTTGTCTGTATAAGGCACAAAACGTAACTAGACGAAGCACATATACAAATTAGACACAACATCTACGGATGTATGTATGAGATACAAAACGTAACTAGAGAAAACGCATCAAGAGATTAGACATCTACGGTTGTCTGTATAAGGCACAAAACGTAACTAGAGGAAGCACATATACAAATTAGACAGCATGAAAGGAGAATGAAAAAAAGGAAGCAGAAGAGTAAGACTAATACAATGGCAGTCTCAGAGAAAACAAATTAACATTGAACATAAAAAACATACATAAACAAGTCTCACGTTGAGCTAAAGCACAATTACAGTTTCATTCTTTCTATCAATCTTTTCTTTCTATATCTTTCTTTTCATTTTATTTTTGTGTACTTTACTTACTTTTTCTTCGCCATTTTCTGCATTCTTTTTGTTATGTTTGCTTTCTTATTTTCCCACTTCTTCTATTTTTGCATTTACTTTCGCTTTCTTTCTTTCCAATTCTCGTTCTTTCTTTTTTTTCCTTTTTAATATTCATTTAAGTATCAGTTTATGTTTTTATACGATTTTGTTTCTTTCTTTGTTCTATTTCTTTTCTTCCTTCTGATTTTTCTGTATACTTTCTTCTTTCACTTTCCCCTTTTTTTTATCTCTCTTTTGTCTTTATTTCTTTCATTCTTTCTGTTTTCTATCATTCGTTTTTCTTTCTCTCGTTCTTTATTTGTTTGACACACACATAAGGATTTGAAAACAACATCAACAGGAAAAATATCGTTGACAATACATCTGCTGGGTATTGGAAACGTGACAGTGAACGATGGTCAAGACATGCAAACAGGAATTGCCCTTTAGTTAAGATATCGCTAGGACAGACATGCACGTGAGAAAGTGACAGATTGTAGAATGAATTGCTAGCGAATGAATGAGCTGATACTGGTGGATATGAATGGATGGACATTACGTCCAATACATCATAAATAGAGAATTGGAATGTGTTACATTTTCATTCATGACGCGTGTGTCATCGTGAAAATGTTACAGATTCATTCATGACGTGTGTGTCATCGTGAAAATGTTACATATTCATTACTGACTCGTGTGTCATCGTGAAAATGTTACAGATTCATTCATGACGTGTGTGTCATCGTGAAAATGTTACATACTCATTCATGATGCATATGTCATCGTGAAATGCATAAAGCTTGTGACAAACGAATCGCGTGATGGATCCACGTTTACAAATACATTCTTGTTAAAGATCACTTGAAGCTACGGAGATACGTGCTAGATGGTAATCTAGGCAGGCATCTTGGTTGAAATGGGCGGAGTACACATGCATAATCCGAGTACAATAAAGTCAATTATATACCTACTTGAGCCCGTTTAAACATTTGGTCCATATACGAAACTAGAATATTGTGGCCGCGATAGCTCAGTAGTTAGTACAGTAGCTTACTGTTTGGATGATCAAAGGCTCACTTACCAGTTCATTTTGAAATATTTAAAAATTAACAACGGATTTAGGTTGACCCAACTAATGAAATAGTACCAGATCTTCTGTGGGAAATTAAAACCACAAGTTTTGATGTTGACACATTATTTTTTGGTATGCTGACCAGATCATTATTTGGTATGATGTTAGTTCATAACAAAAATATTGACCTAACATCTTATTCATGCATATCAGACGTGACTAAGTAAAACGTGACTGATTTTACTATAACAGTACGCATTTATTTTGGCCATACATGCTTCATGTCAGCAGTACTTCTTCAATGGTAAGTGCCATCAGGGTGGCCATGATATTCATGTGAAAACCATTAAGTCGTGGTTCTCAGATGACCATACCAGTCACGCTCTTGAGAACCGCTATATATATAAAATTGGCACGATTTAGCCCTTTGGAATCAATACTTGTCATTCATGTGAATATCTTTTTGTTCTGTCATTTATTTGTTTGTCCGATTTTACCAATATTTGGGGTGTTTTGCCTATTTCCTGCTTCTGTTGTTTAATCTACAATCGCCTAGTTTAAATTGTTCCGTGCTATATTTATATTTACCTCTACCATGTGAACATCAATAGTTTCATTCTTACTCGCGGTTTTTGTTGTGAATGTTTCCTTGATAAAGCCATTTGTGGAAACTACGATATTTTTGTGTTTCCATAGATTAACAAACTTCCTTACCATGTTTCAAGTTTCTCCTGTTGGATTTCAGTTTTTCTGCAGTGATACTATATTACGTATCTAATAAACGGTTGTTGTAACTCGAAAAAAAGAAACTATATAAAATTAGCCTGTCACATAATTGGGTGATCCTTATTACAGATTAGATGATCTGTAATACACATATTATATACATTACAAATATGATCTATGTCTCAAAAATATAATCTATATTGCAAATATGATGTATACCACAAATAAGATCTATACCACAAATAAGATCTATACCACAAATAAGATCTATACCACAAATAAGATCTATACCACAAATAAGATCTATACCACAAATAAGATCTATACCACAAATAAGATCTATACCACAAATAAGATCTATACCACAAATATGATCAATACTATAAATATATATTACAAATATTATCTATACCAAAAAAATAAAGTTTACCACAAACTCTGCTACAACATATGGAAAGCGGCACACGACCGCAGGATTGGAAACATACCCTTCCTAAAAAAATAGCGACCTTCTGATATGCTCAGATGACCAACCTATAGTCTTTATAAGTCAAGCAAATAAAATAATACCAAATATCATAATGCAAAGTATCAAACACAAGTTAGAGATGGAGATAAACGAAACACAAGCAGGATTCAGATGGAGCAGAGGAACAACAGATCACATTCTTAATATGAGACTTGTCATAGAGAAGTGTAGGAATTCTCAACTGACCTGCACATGTGCTTCATAGATTACTCAAAAACCTTCGACTGTATCCAAGACCAGAAACTATGGGAGATAATGAAGAACATGGGTTTCCCAAGAAATCAATTAACATTATATATGTCTATATATTCATTGTTCAACCTTACAGTAACATACACTATTAACATTATATATGTGCGTATATTAACTGGTCAACCCTTCAGTAACAAACACTATTAACATTATCTCTGTTCGTATATTAACTGGTCAACCCTTCAGTAACAAACACTATTAACGGTATCTCTGTATCTACACTGACGTTTCTAGTTTACTTCAAACACCAGGCAAGAGGAAAGTCTGAATATTTCATGTGACCCGCGTATTCAACCACAATACAACAGCAACCTCGTGATGGATGACCAGTCTACGCGCTTAGCATTTCCTTTGTGGAAGTTCACAGCATTTCATCTGTAAAATTAGGTTTTTTGTTTTACCCCATTTGAGTAGGAGTCTTAATTTTAATTGAAATATTGTCTTCTGTGTATGAAAGTATTGCCCGCCGTTAAAAGAAAGTCTTCTGTGTATGAAAGTATTGTCCGCCAAGGAAAGATTGTGTTCTGTCTATCAAATCAAGTTCCCGAGAATACCCCACCTCCTGTAAAAGGATGAAAGAGATTTAGTGGTGGTAATTCCTAGTGACATAACGAAACAGACCTTAAATACGACACATATTTAGTTATCTTTGAAAATTGCATTTTCTACCTTCAATACTACAGTACACACACCAACAACATTTCGGAAAAAAATATTTTCAACATTGAATATAGTACCGATGTTAAGGGTTGTAAATACAGTTGTTAGTGGTGAGATGTATCTCTGTGCATTCCATATGTTGTGAACATATTCTCAAATAATATACAGAGAAAAATGAGAGCTGGCACTGCAGACAATACGTAATAACAAATCGTATCATATATCTCTTTTGTAGTGGAATTTCCCCATTCTTTCAAAGCAAACAAAACAAAAAAATCGACAAAATTACAATGTCTTGTCAAAGATATTAAAACTCCTCTCGGACTTGTCCCAGATATCGGACACACGTACGAACCGGAGACACACACACACACACAGAGAGAGAGAGAGAGAGAGAGAGAGAGAGAGATACACTGCGAGGTAGCGCGTACTATGGAAGAAGGCAGAGTAGGTTTCATCAGGGCAGCTAAACCTCGTCTGTTGTTCGTCTTTACTCACTCGCTAAATCTTGCACCAGCGCGCGAGAGTTTCAAACTTGTGCAACTATAAATTGCGCGACGTTGAACAACAGACCACAGTTTATACATATTCTTGTTTATCATAAAGTCAATGAAACTGCTTACGTGTACCACCATATTACTAATACACATCTACTATAACTTGATATACATTTACTGAACAATTTATACTTCAACAGTTTCAACTTTACACATAAGTCTTACTACACAAGTACACATAATTTATAACTAGATCTAAGCATTATCTTGTGTCATTCACATTTTTAGCAAGAATATTTGCATTAAGACTGACGTTACTCGCTGACATTTTTCTGAAAGTCATCCCTGATTCGTGGAAAAAGAAAGGGTAAGAATAGTTATACAAATTCTTGTAAAATATAAGCTACAGACATATTAACATTTCTATATACATGACATCTCAACTGTTTCTTGCATTCTTTCGTGAGTTTATTGTTATTTTTGAAATTTAAACAGTTATTTATATAATTATTTATGAATGAGATCTTTCTGATTTGAACGTTTTTTTCTGTATTCTCATTAAATTCTCGTAAATCAATGTTTGCACATCAGACTTCACATCAATATGCGCCACTATTTGCAGTGTCTATTGAGAGTTATTATCACTCGGATAGAGGTCTAGCAATCAACGGGCACACTTTCCCTCCAGGTACCACGTCTTCCAACATGCACACACTTTGTATGAAATCACTGCACTCCTTATCAATGACTTTCCTCGTTGTGGATCTTATTAGTTGAGAGCAACTTATCTATTTCAGCAGCATGCTTATCTATTTCTGCAAATTTCTTATCTAATTTAGCAGCTTACTCATATATTTCTTTTCAACAGCTTACTGATCTAATTATGCAGATTTTCTATCTATTTCAGCAGTATGATTATCTATTTCTGCAGCATTCTTATCTATTTCTGCAGATTTCTTATATATTTCTGCAGCATTCTTATCTATTTCTGCAGATTTCTTATCTATTTCAGCAGCTTGCTTATCCATTTCAGCAGCATGCTTATTATCTATTTCAACCTATTATTTATCTTGTTTACTTATCTATATGTGACTCTGTGACATGTTGGTTATATCAGCGCTTCAACCATACAAAAATATAAGATGTCGTAGTGCAGGTAGTCCTTTCACCACGACCGCCGAATTTATGTACAATAGTTTAACTCGTGCGTTACCGCCCTATCTGTATATATCTATATGTTAGAGTTCATCTCCCTGCGGGGCAGAGGTACTTAAGAAACCTCTCTACTATTTGCACTAGCCCCAGTTTGTTGAGTTTTATGATTGACGTTGGTATTTCACGAGTTGGAATAGTCTACCTACTCACAGCCATGGTTAGTCTTCTCTTAAGCGATGTATGACACGGGACAGTATGTTATACATTTCTCTGCTTTAAGTTCTGGTAACATGCGTGAGATTGTAGGCATAAGCCAGTGTACATATGTACTGGTAGAGAACATTCCTCATGCAAAATGATGCAGCTCTGTATTACCATCACATTATGTGATTAAATCTACAGCTATCACATTATGTGATTAGTGATAAATGGGGTCGGCATCTACCATATTACACGATTAATGCTAGTTGTATTCTTATCTATAACGTTACGTGATTAATGATAATTTAATCTACATCGCATTATGCGAATATGCGAATCTACCTACCTCTTTTTTAAAAACATGCACTGTCGTGACATCTTTCTAATACTGTTTGTAGATTCTGTTTATATTTGACATACGTGCTGTCATACTGTCTAATTTTGTTAATTTTATAGCCTCTGCAACCGTTTTTATTTTACTCGAAATTGAATTCGTTTCATCTAGTTTCTGATGTGATATTTGTTACAAAAAATCCATTAGGGAATAACAAATTCTCAAATATGCATATGTATACACTACGCGTTGTCAAAATGTTGGGTCGCCACACATGAAGACTGAAATATTATACCATCTTTTCTATAAAATACTTCCACTTCTTCTGTGTTCTCCCTGAAACTTCTGCTGATTAGTCCGGATGTAGTCAAGAACACGGTTTACAGCTAGGCTGCGATCTGTATGTAATTCTGGACTTTGAGCTTTGAACTATTGGAAAGGATAACCTACTGCACCTATATTTTCATTACGCGTCACTAACGACATGTATGTCAGACCACATTGTTTATATTCAAACGGCGCTTCAAGTTTCAAATATTCTACTGTTGTAATATCAAATTTGTATTTCACTAAGTTTCATTTTAATAACCTTCTCATTTTGATTTTGCCTATATTTGTTAGCGGGTTTCATGTTTCTACAATAGTTATGATTTATGTTACTGATGTAGATGATTTTTTTCTGATAATATTAATGATTGTTATTTCATCTGACAATAATAAAGATTGTTAAATTCATCTGACAATATTAATGATTGCTATTTCATCTGATAATATTAATGATTGTTATTTCATCTGATAATATTAATGATTGTTATTTCATCTGATAATATTAATGATTGTTATTTCATCTGATAATATTAATGACGGCTCTCAATCATCTTACATAACACATGGTGCATTAATTTAATTGAACTGAGATTTTCACAAGTGTGAACATGAATGCAGAGCAATAAACCTTAATTACAGTTATCAAACGTGGATTCTCCTCTACTGGGTTCACTTTCGGGGTTCTCCCATCAATGGCTCTTACAAATGTAGCAGTCAGCTCAATGCCATAGCTATTACTGCAAAGTGTTCCGTGAAAGGAGACGCGTCACGACTGTGATCGATTAGCAGAATTGAGTCTAGAGAATAGATTGCTTTTTATTATGTTTTACAACTTGATGAGATTTCTACGCCTGTCATCTTTGCTCTTTCCACTTTAACATGGTATATAGGTCACCTTGATCCTTGGGATGCGATAGACAGCTATATCCCCCCCCCCCAACCACCCTAATCGTCTGCTACGAGTAACAGTACAGCTTTTGTTTGCTCCTCCTTTCTTGCCTTGGCAACGTATAGGCGGGTATATGTTTAGTCAAGAAATACAAAAATAGGTAGATGTGTTACCAAAATGAAACATAAAACAACTTAACAACGAGATACAGAGACAGACGACGTTTCGACTATAAAGCCTTCATCAGGACAAACAAATTATATGTTTAGCTCGCACGTTATTCATGCCATACAACATACTCTATGATGACTTGATCCACGTAGATGTTATAAATGTGGCCAGTCCTGCCACAATGTAGACATAAGTGTCATTGTTGATAAAATTGTCCACTTCAAGATGCAGGTATAATACCAATCACGTACATATATTTGGTGGTTTAATACGACATCAACCACCATCATTGATATTACTGATAAACTGAATGCAAACAAGAAGGGAGACTAGTATAAAGTTACTGGTTCTTCCGCATTCCAGTCAAGAATGCGCACTTTAAGAGTGGAACGCGGTGCTTCTAGGTGCGAGCTGCAAATAGTAATATAAATAAGGAAAATAGTGAACACGATGTCGGAGCACCAATGTACAACAATAATATTGACCTGACAACTAACACAACTACTTTTACCGTCTAAGTGACCTTTCTGGAACATTGTCAAACTTTCAATTCTGCACATTTTGTCCTGATTCTTCTAGTGTAATATTCTTCTTCTGCGTTCGTTCTCAAACTCCTGCAGATTAGCAGGATGTAGTCTGGAGAACGGAATGCGTTGTGTAATGGTTTACAGCATTGCTGCGATAACTGCGCCTTTCGGCCTGGCACATCCGACTTCAGCATGGCTTCGGGTTACTGACCCTATATGGAATGGGACAGCCAACTCCATCCCATAACCTCCTTAGTAGCCTTTTACAACATGCGTGGAAGGTAAATAGTGTTGCTATTCTTTGCTCCCTTTTCGGGCCCCGGCAACACACGGACGTGTAATATTCAAAACGTCCTCGATATCCTGTGTTAATCAACATCTTTGTTTTTGGGACCTCTTTTTGGAGTATTTTCTTCCATAATTAATCTTTATAACCAATTGCGTCTTTATATGTGTCCAAAATATTTTAGGCTGCGTTTTAAATATAATTTTAAGGAGCCGGCTATGTTCAATGTTCCTGTATTTACGGACATCATTATTAGATTGTCTCTCCGTCCACGATATTCTTAGAATTCTGTCTACGATATTCTTAGAATTCTGTCTACGATATTCTTAGAATCCTGTCTACGATATTCTTAGAATTATGTCTACAATATTCTTGTATTGAATCTCTTTATACCATTTAATTGAAATAGTAATGTTTTCTTCTCATATCGGACGTCCCTGCCCAAATTTCACCACAATATATCGCCACTGGAAAAATATAGGTTCTTTTTCTAAGCGTTCGTTTTCAAACTCCCACTGGATTTCTCTTGTAGCAGGAGAATGATTCTTCTAGATGTCCAGCAGGAGGTGGTCCATAGAAAGGAGCATTGTATCGCCTTTTTATTTTCACCAATGGCCCGAGCTATCACACATCTGCAGTATACAGCTTCCTAATAATTGTTAAACTTCATCTTCCTATTTGCCACTATAACAATGGTAACTATTTGTCATCTAATCCACAATTTGAGATTCACTAACAAACTATTTTTCAAACAAATCTCTAACAGCCGCTTAGAACTCATCCTCTTATCTATGTTTTTAAAAAAAAACAATAGTTCTAACCTTGCTCTGAGCTTGACCCTTCTAGGCCAGTGCATGTCATTGAGTTGCTCAGTCATGTTTTTTTTTTAACCAACACGTGCGTTCATAACTGAATCGCTGCAAGCCAGACCTGACATTTAGAAGTAGTTTGGATAAAAGAGCGAGTGGTAAAAGATAATTATTCGATTATTTGCGCCAGAATGGCTTGTGTCATATATCATGACGCGAGGACTGTTTGCAGCTCTAGCGTATTACAGATTAGGCACTAGTGGTTTACTTGGCTGTCAACCACTGAGGCCTGGTAAGCTAGAAGGGACTGGTGGGATAACTAAAAGTGGAGTTGACGATTTAAGACCCCACCGAACATTACCAAGCAGATCGTAAAGCAGCAGCGATAAAAAGTGTTACAGAATAACATCTGTCATGTTACATGCCTATAACAGCTGTTAATGTCGGTGTCATTATTCAAAGTCGTATAAAGAGTTTTATACATTTAGTTATTTCTACCTACAAGAATTACGAGCAATAGACCGCTTGATTCCTTTTGTATAACATTTAAACAGTTTTCTTTAGGGGAAAGTGTAACATTCTCCAGAGTATGAATTATGTATTATTTAAAAGACTTTAAATACTAACTTTAAAGAAATTAAATCTCTAGGTTTAAAGACTTCAACTGTTTAAATTTATTATTTTAAAAACTTTAACTCTCTAGTCTCTAGGTTTATTACTTAGAAGATTTTAACTATCTAATGTTATTACTTATTGCTTAGAAAACTTTAGCTCTTTAAGTTTATTACTTAAAAGACTTTTAACTCTTTAAGTTTATTACTTAAATAACGTTAACTGTCTACGTTTATTATTTAGAAGACTTTAATTTTTCAACTTTATTATTTACAAGACTAACTCAAAGTTTATTACTTACAAGACTAATTCAAAGTTTATTACCTACAAGACTAACTCAAAGTTTATTACATAGAAGACTAATTCAAAGTTTATTACCAACAAGACTAACTCAAAGTTTATTACCTACAAGACTAATTCAAAGTTTATTACCTACAAGACTAATTCAAAGTTTATTACCTACAAGACTAATTCAAAGTTTATTACCTACAAGGCTAACTCAAAGTTTATTACCCACAAGACTAATTCAAAGTTTATTACCTACAAGACTAACTCAAAGTTTATTACTTACAAGACTAACTCAAAGTTTATTACTTACAAGACTAACTCTTTAAATTCATTACTGGTACATAGAAAACTTTCACTATCGGGGATTCTCTGACTCAATGGTTATGCTGTTCTCTGTGTGCAAAAGTGGTTGCGTGCTCGATACCCTTTCGAGACATCTTTTAGCAAATCGAATGTTTTTTTTGGGGAGATCCTTGAGTATTCTCGCTTGAAACTACTGCTGTATGAGTGGTACTCTCGGCAGGTGGATTACTGCCTAGTTCAGAGGGTCGATGTACATATAGTAATAGTATAATCCGAGTACAAGGAAGTCAAACCTCCATGTATTTTAAAATTTTCAAACCTTAAATTTCACATTTAGTAAGATGAAGTTATGTACTCAGAAGGAATCGAAACATCATTGTATAGCTGCTGTGGGGGCTTTCACAATGGAATCGAAACATCATTGTATAGCTGCTGTGGGGGCTTTCACAATGGAATCGAAACATCATTGTATAGCTGCTGTGGGGGCTTCCACACTAGAATCGAAAATTCATTGTATAGCTGCTGTGGGGGCTTCCACACTAGAATCGAAAAGTCAATGTACAGCTGCTGTGGGGGCTACCACAATGGAATCGAAACGTCATTGTTTAGCTGCTGTGGGGGCTTCCACAATGAAATCGAAACGTCATTGTATAGCTGCTGTGAGGGCTTCCACAAGGAAATTGAAACGTCATTGTATAGCTGCTGTGAGGGCTTTGACAATGGAATCGAAACGTCCTTGTTTAGCTGCTGTGGGGGCTTCCACAATTAGAAAGTTGTACAATATAGTCATATTGTCTATTAGAGGTTTGCTGCTGGGAGGTGTTTGGTCTGGTAAGCCGCTGGTAAGAACATCAGACCTTCCGCATGCACTGACCACAACTGGGATGAATGTGGTGATGGCTCTATACTTTTTTAAGGATTGGAATGAGACACGAGAGCTGCATTTTATTTTTCTGTATGAGACTGACTATATTTGTAAGATCGTCAGGTGACAGCTCCAAATGTGTGTTGCCAGAGCCCGATATGGGAGCAACGAATATCAACACTATTAATTGCAATGCCTGTCGTAGGAGGCGACTAAGGAGGTTTTGGGATTCTGTTGGCTACCCTATTCCCATAGCGGTTCTCAACCTGTGGGTCACGACTCCTTTAGGAATCGAACGATCTTTTCCCACGTCACCTAAGACCATCAGAAAACATCAGACATTATGAAGTAGCAACGAAAATAATTTTACCCCACATCATGATGAACTGTATTAAAGGGTTGCGACATTAGAAAGGTTGAGAACCACTGATAAAAGAGCAAAGTGAAACAACAGTCGTACTGAAATAGAATGTGTCAAACTGAATAACGTAGGTATCGCAAACAAGCATTAAACTATGATACAAAATAAGTTGTTCGTGGATTACATCCTGCGAATCTGCAGGAGTTTGAGATCGAACACAGAAGGAACAAAAATATAAGCTACTGTGTAGTTCCCAGTTTCCACAATCCCTATTTATACAGTCTCAGTCCTCCTGTTTACTCTTCTGTTATATCCAAAGGTGGAAACTTTTCCCAATGTTTAGAACTAAATAGAATCTTATATCAGTTTGAAGAACCGAAATCGAACGTGCAGCAGCGAAAAGTTACCTTTATTCTCTACACAAAAGCAAAATGTCAAGAGGACTGACAAATTGCCATAAAATATACCTGGGCAAGTAGAAAACATCCGTAATCTTGATTAATCACATTTAGAAAAAGCCCAAGTCAGATTGCCATCAATATATTAATGATATCAATATTTAGAAAATATTTTAGTTTATTTCTGTTAATGTGCCATGTGTGACACCGCTTGCTAGCATATATATCTATAGCGGAACATTGTTAGTGTCGTCTGTCGTTTCTTGTGCTGAGACCCTTCCATGTCACAAAGTTGATCGGATCGGTATCATCTTTCTGTTCTTTATCCTTTTCAAGCAAATGTCCTGTTGTTAAATACATTTTGTATCTTTCCAAGATTTTTCCGTTTGGTACAATGTGCCCTATGCATTTCTCATCAAATATTAATCCATCAGTGTTCCACCTTTATCCTCTTACTGTCATGAACACTTAGTGGTTTGTCAGACGCTTCTTTATTTTTGTTTTAGGCCGTCAATTATCATTCCGTATATTTTTCTTTGAATCCAGCACCCTCTACTGGACCTACAAATATATGTTACTCATCTTTGCTTGTTCATGGCGTTCATTCCTCTGATAAGTTGAATCATCGAGAGGCATGCTATTTCAGCTAGACAGTTTTAGTTATATTTAATGACATTTAATGACTGGATTACCAGAACCGTGATCTCCACTACTTTTGTGGTGGTTGTAAAGCTCTGATATAACTACGTTAGACTAACGTCTGCGGCTGAAAGAAGCGTTACCTTATCATAATCGGTACATATTACTTTATCCATACAAATATGTTGTCAAACTTGAAGAAACCAGACATCACAGAACTCGGAAAATTTTAATTTAATGACAAGTTTCCTGAGCTTCATACAGCACGAGGATGGAACATTGCAGCGACACAAAATATGTCGTCAATTATATAGGCCCGTGGACTCTTCGTGATTCATCCATCAAAAGTGTCTTATTTGTTTTACTTTTAATGTCTTACTTTTTCTGTGATTTTACTGGTCACTTTTTGTCAACGGGTAATAGAAATAACTGGTAAAGTATAAAAACGTCACTTTTGAAGGATGAAACCACTTGACTGTACAAACGACGACGGACTCTACTATCCACTCTAGTAATCTGTACTTGTATATATCTACCTGTCTGGTAATTACAGATAAAGACATTATAAGAAATAAACTTGGACAGGTGAACTTTTCACCGATTACCTCAGTGACCTGCTGGGTCAACACAAAAAAACATTTCACCTACTGACCTACATTCTCTTTACTTAAGAATGTAAATAATACGCTGGACGGAAGGAGGCGATTATCCATCGGAGAGTACTTTCTTTAAGATGAGAAGAAATATAACGACTATTAGCAGAAAGTCACGACCTGAAAGAAATAGTGACTTCTTCAAGGTTGCTAGGAGATAGTGACGTCACCGTTTGATAACATGAAATATGAAACACCGTATTTGACAAGTTAGTTTTTTTTTAAACAGGTAAAAAATGTCTTTAAAATTGGATTTTTTCTAGTACATAGGCTTATTGTATGTTGATCTAATTGGTATACATATGCCCACGCGATTATTCTGTAGTGCGCGTGATGGCTCTGATATTGGGTCATTGCGAAATGCAGCATGTTCAAAGCAGGAAGGTAGTTCCTTTTTTTTTCCCACCAAAAATCTTAAAATGTGTAGAATAGTGATTTAATTGTACTCGGGTTTTCCCATATTTGTTCCCACTACTATCAACCTAGAACACGCTGCGCCTTCCATGAGTAATACTCGCAGAACATAGTACCGTAGCTTCCAACGACAATCCTCAGGGATTTCTAACATAACGCACTTGTAAACAACACGTTACGAACCGGGATTGAATCCGGGACATATTGAACATACGAAAAAAAGCTTAACCACTGTACCCAATTTTACATCATTTGCAATGTTGTAACTGTGTTTGCTTAAAAGTTGTCGTTAAGCAGTGGCATTCCTAGGAAAAATGTGTTTAGTTTCACGTCCATCTCTTTATTTGATAACACCATTTGGTATTTATTTCCTTAACCTGGGTCGATAGGAAAACAGTATGTGTTTCATAATATGTTTTAAATTGATCAAAATAATCGAACCTTCACTAGGACGACAGCGAATTTAATTTAAAGAAAAAAAGCAGTACATCCACAGAAATATCAGTCTGTGCAGATTTTTTAAAAATATTTTAAATCAAATGAATAGCTACAATAATCTAGAACAAAAAAAATCTTAGACTTTTGCTTCTGTTGCAACCGATCGGTCCGAACCAAAATTGAACTCCTGAGCCATCATCAGACTCATAACTACAAAACAATTGACATTTTGTTCCGGGTTAAGCTCATCTTAGATTTCGAACGAGGAGCATCATCATCACCACCACACACATAATGCTGATTCGAAAGCAGCAATTCTCTTTGCTACTGTTTTATTTAATGTCCATGCGTCTCATACTTATTATGTTATAGTCATCATAAGTAAAACGCATTGTTTTAATTAGATGTTTTAGTGTTTCAGTGAGAGCTTAAGCTCACACCCCTACGTTTAACGGCAAGTGTGAATGCGATCAACATCATCCACGTGGGGAAAACAAGTAGACAAAATAAGTAAAAATAAAAGGCCACTTTCGTAGCAATAATAGAATGATCGACTTTTTTCTGGTAACAATATGCTGAATCATTTCTGATAACAATAGACTGAAAAGTCACATCCCTGTTCATAATAATCTGAAAAGCCACTTTCATGTTAAAAATAATATAAAAAAGCAAATGTTAATGGTAACATAACGCGGAAAAGCTACATTCCTGGCAGCAATAACATAAATATTTGATAGCAAAAAAATTAAGGGAACTTTAATTCACACAAGATATACATCATTAAAAAATGACATAACACTGCGATCACCGTGCTAATGTCTTTTTGGCAGTGCTTGAGATCTTCGCATACTATAAGACATAGGAACATAAGTGGCTACAGAGAAATAATGAAAATGCACGGTATATAATCGCATAAACAAGTTTGTTGTCATCCTTGTTTATTACTCTTCAGCTTCATGAAGTACTGCCCGCGTCTTGGAAGGCCAAAATGACTGATTAGACTTCAGTAACACGCAGTTTGGTACCCAGAACATTCAGCTCGTAATTTGCTAAATGCAAATATTGCATAGAAAATCAGTAAAACCAACAGCAACAAAATACTGGTATTCATCGCTATATTCTAGCGTAGGGTATGCTACCAACAACTATGTTCACGCTACATCCTAGAGTAGCATATGCTACCAACAACCTTGTTCAGGCTAATGATTTGAAATTACTTTCTGATCTGTGATCTATTAATACACATTTTTCATTGCTTTTCTCTTCTTTTAGAACAAGAATGTCTTCAAGTCCTAACAAAAACCATTTGTCAGTGACATCCACGACTAAAGCACCGAAATCTCATTACAGGTTAGTAGATATTCGATGATCTTTGTTGCAATGTTGAATAAAAATGACTGTAATGGAGAATGAATACGTGCAATGACTTGTTCATACAATTAAGAATGAATACGTGCAATGACTTGTTCATACAATTAAGAATGAATACGTGCAATGACTTGTTCATAAAATTAATTTACAATTTAAAAGTTTCTTGTCTGTATGATCCCCTGGTAGTGAATACACAAAGATTTTATGGGCAGTGGAAATAAAGGTCACTTTGCCATAGAAGTCATCACGGCGTGAACATGAAATATTTGTACCTTCAAAAGACATAACTCAGAGAGTTTTATTTAAAAAAGAGTTGTATTCTTAAAAACCGTGCTTAGAACCCACAGACTTTATAGTTATGAGGCAACCGTTTTAGTCAATCAGCCTTGGACTCGTTCATTTAAAGTATTGATGTACAAATTACAGTGTAGTTTTTCAATAGACAATCACAATATATTCCCTAACAAAAATGGTATATATTTATTTTTTAGTACAATCTGATGTGTTTTCTATTACTGTGATACCATCATGTGTAAGGCAATATAACAAAGTATGACTGGAGTACTTTAAATGTGACAAACCCATACAAAAACCATGTCTTTTAACTTTTATCTTATCCAGAACTGAGGGAACTCTAAGATAGTTATCTTTTATTAGAATATGATGTCTATATATTAGAACCAACACGCTAATACATTTATACACATACATGTGTGATCACAGTCTATTTATTTCTTACCCAAATCTCTGTGTACTAATACTTTATTGACGACCAGGGTTCCTGATGGGAATTATTCTTTCTTGTTGTTAATGGTGGCTTCTTTGTAGAAATTGAATTGAAGGAGATCTATTAATTTGCCAAGGTACAAGTTTTTCAACATGTTCCTACCGATGTTTTTAACTGTCCAACGATCTCAAAACGAACATTTAATATGTAAAACAATATCAACGTCTAAATAAAATTGGTTATTTTCATAGGGAAGTGATCGCGTCATTAACGTATGTTTACGAGGATGAGAGTTCGAAAGCGGGCCGCAATGTCAATTTAAAGTGTGTGTTTTTTGGAAGTTCCGTGATATTATCGGTTGAGTTGTGACACATTGCCAGCATACTATTTACGAAAGTCACGCTTGAGTGGTGACAAATCCTCAGTACACTATTGACGAAAGACCGCTTGATGTCAATTATTTGTTCACCATTAAATTGTTGTCTTTGCAGCGGACCTTCAATATCCCGTTTCTCTACTTGGTGGTGTACACTGCTAGACTTTAATCTGTCCAGCTTGTGGTGTTTATTTCCCACTTGTATCTATGTCTTCCTCTTTGTCACCTCCCCTCGACTTTACCCTCCAATAAGGGCTTCAACAAGGTGTCATGCCTTTTATTATGTCCAATATATTTTATTTGTTTGATTTTTATTTCCTTTAATAGTTCTTTTAGGAAGTCTTGTTAAAGCCTCTTTTATTGTTTACTTCTTTTTCCATAAAGTTCTCTCTACTCTTCTATATACCCACATCTCAAGGGAACCACTTCTGTTTTATAGTTGTTTGTTTATTGTCCATGTTTCTGAGACATACATTAATATAAAATAGATGTAGCATTTTATAATTATCATTTCTAGTTTGTGTGTAATTTGTTTAGATGTCAATATTTTCCTCTTGTCATTGAAAGTACATTTAGCTATTCATATTCTCCTTTTATCTTCTGTTTCACATCTGCCATCATTTATTATTATATACCCGAGATATTGGAAATAATATACTTGTAGTATCTCTCCAAGAGTTTTTTTAAATTTTTTATCTCATGTTCTGTGATTTTGCTGATTAACATGGTTTTTGCATTTTGGATATTTATATCTAGGCAATGAAAGATATACTGTGTAATATGACCGTGTCATAATAGGTGAGAAAGAGAGTTCTGCAGTGCTATATAACCCCTATACTAACATATGGATGCGAGTCTTGGACAATAAACAAACTGGAAAGTGGGAAATTAGAGGCAATAGAGATCTGGTTCTACAGAAGAATGCTGTGAATACCATGGACTGCCAGAAAAACTAATGTAGAGGCGTTGAAAGAGTCAAATGCGAGGCGGACCTTAATCAACAATAGAAGAAAAAGGCAATCTTCTTTTGTTGTCCACTTCATGAGACAGGCAGGTTTAGAGAACATAATCACAACAGGCAAAAATTGAAGGCAACAGAGACAGAGGGTGGCGTAAGAAAATATTAGACAGTTTGACAGCCTGTCAAGGAAACAACAACGACTTTGATACATAATACTGTGGACAGAGAGCTGTGGAGAGCCATGACCGCCTACGCCAGTCGGCATGGCACCTGATGATGATGATGATGATATCTAATCCATACTCTTTGACTTGATCTATTCATCATTGTAGTTCATGTTCACTTTTTGCTAAAAGAACAGTGCGAATTGCGCATCTCAAATTGTTTATTATTTTCAGACTAATCTTGGGGCCTTGCAGTCCATCTAAAGTAGTTTAAAATTTTCTCTGCGTAGATGTTAAATAGGCTGGTGTGCTACGATCAATATTCCAAGCACGTATAACTGTTGTGAGGGATTGAATACCTATGTAATCTCATCAATATTCTAAGCAGGTAATACTGATGTGTGGAATTGAATAAATATGAGGATAATAAAGAACTACCATTTAAAAAATCTTTTGAGTTCGACAAAAATAAGAAATTTAACCACACCTCTGGCCTGCAAGCGTCATTTAATATTTTTCTCTAATCCGCTTTCCAGGTTACGATAACATAAACAAATAATTTTAGACCCAGATTCCAGCCCTCAGACTCACAGTTATTAAGATACCCCATCCAATTCCAAGTTTTTTCAATGCTTTCTCTTTCATCAAACTATGTAAAGAATATTGCACGATAATGTAATAAAATTGCTCGGTAATGTAAGAATATTGCATGGTAATGTAAGAATATTGCAAATCAAATAATAAATGTAGATAACTATGAATAAATACGGTGACAGCCCAGACACTACGTACTAATAATGTCACAACTAAATGAATGAAACATAAATGGATATAACTGTTATTAACATAATACAACTCTCGTTATTTCTCCGAATGTCTATCGTCTCGTATTCGTCCTATGCAATTTTACAAATTACTTCCTGTTCGAAAACAACAGATTGGACAAGTATCAAATATTATTAGAAACAAATTTTACAATTTTACAAACAAATATTTTGGTCTGGTTCATCTTATCAGAAGGAGAGAAGTAATAAAAAAAAATGCAAATTTATTTAAGACAAGACAATACAGACTGGGATTATAAAGACGAAGTATTGGTGACTAGGGGATATAATTCAGAAATAATTACATATTATGAGTTATCGGTAGTGAGGAAAACGTGACTTCACTAATAGGAATGAGAACGGATGACAAATTAAGACTTGTCCAAATATTTCGTATTGTTAGAATTAAAAAAATACTTATTATTTCTTTCTTATTTACTTCTTGTCAGATCTCTTTCTCATTGTCAGTTCTCTCGTTTTTATTCATTGCGTGTCGTTTTCATTCATTGTCAGTTCTCTCGTATTCATTCATTGTCAGTTCTTTCTTATGAAAAAAATGTACCAGTCACACTTAATTAACTTACGGTCACTTCTCCTTTATTTATATATCGTATGTTTTCTCTTGTTCACAGATTGTCAGTTCTCCAGTTTATATATATATATATATATATATATATATATATATATATATATATATATATATATATATATATATATATATATATATATATATATATTAGTTAGTTTGTTCCTTTCGTGCCTCAAGTGACACATATGGCAGAGGTTTTGGTTCTCTATATGATGCGGTCCGCTGCCTGCAACTTTAGTTCCTGGATGGTCTAACAGCCTATTAATTACACTTCTTTAAGAATGTTGTTTTAAGGGTTGTTTTAGGACTTCCTCTTTTTCTTTTACCCGCAGGTGACCACATAAGGGCTTATATTATATATATATATATATATATATATATATATATATATATATATATATATATATATATATATATATATATATATATATATATATATATATATATATATATACACACATGTGTGTGCGTGTGTGTGCGTTCTATTTAATAACTTTATATAACATTTGTTGTAAATCATTGCTGGACTTAACGATTATATTACATCGCCGACCCTTTCTCTATTACAGACTTGTAGTCATGGGCGCGGCTGGTGTTGGGAAGACGGCCATCATCTCCCAGTTTCTGTATGACCAGTTTATATCAGAATACAAGTAAGTAGTTAATCATGCGTATCTTAGTCATGTAAAGATATTGTTCATTATTAATGATAGGGAAATGTACATTTAATGATAATGTAACAGAGAAACGATAAAAACATAAATTTACATGCTTGTCTAAATGAAACACTTTCCGTTCATTATACTAACTGGAAAGTGGGAAATTAGAGACAACAGAGATGTGGTTCTACAGAAGAATGCTAGAATACCATGGACTGCCAGAAAAAATAATGTAGAGGTGTTGAAAGAGTCAAATGCGAAACGTACCTTAATCAACAATATAAGAAACAGGCAACCTTATTTTTTTTGGTCACTTCATGAGACAGGCAGGTTTAGAGAACATAGTCACAACGGGTAAAATTGAAGGCAATAGAGACAGAGGGTGATAACGTAAGAAAATATTAGACAGTTTGACAGCCTGGCACTGCAAGGAAACAACAACGACCTTGATACATAATACTGTGGACAGATAGCTGTGGAAAGCCATGACCGCCTACGCCAACCGGCATGGCACCTGATGATGATGCTATGAATATAAAGGGATTTTCCTATTATTGTAAGCACATTCTGCTTTCTGTGTTTCTTCTCAAACCCGTACAAAATAACATGTAATTCTGAATCCAGAACTATTTGATATTGAATGCTCCAGAGGTAAACTTGGAGCACCTTCACGTTGCTGATAATGGCTTAGTTTAAATCATCGTCTCTCAAAATTGGTGATATCGCCATCAGGAAGAAGGTGGCGCAATGAGATAATTCTTGTGGTCACTAAAGAGTCAAAATGCGGTAAGCAGCCACTGAAGTTTCAA
Organism: Meghimatium bilineatum; assembly: GCA_034231615.1. NCBI lineage: Eukaryota > Metazoa > Mollusca > Gastropoda > Stylommatophora > Philomycidae > Meghimatium > Meghimatium bilineatum. The sequence goes on along the minus strand of CM067320.1, from coordinate 22,189,022 downwards.
GAAACACTCAGTCAATTACCGCCAAAATTGGATGTGTTGGGCCAATATCGAAAAATAATATCAGCGTTACAGCGAACTTCCATTTTCTGAACTAAACTCCTAAGGAAATCTACTAAGAGCATTATCCTGCTATATCAGAGATGCAGCGGGAGTTGATAACTAAAGCTAAGAAATAAATACTGAGACATTATGTCAACAGTGGTCGGCAACCTATGGCATAAGTGCCACACTTGGCACGCCAAGCAATTTCAAATGGCACTCAGACTCTTCACGTTTCCTGTATAAGGTTGATTATAAATCGATTAGCGGGGTTTCCTCGCTAATTTCGGCACTCACCTAACGCCTGAACATTCAGAAAATTGTGTCAAACTCAAAGTGACAAAGTATGTTGTCGATATTGAGCAAATGGTCAAGACCATGCAAGGGCAAGGCTCCCATTAATAATAAAAACGTTTTTAAAAAATAATATTTCAAGAAACTCTATTTATTTTAATATTGTTTACAACTTTACATTTTATTGAATATCACTATATATTAATTAATTAAAATATAAAAATAAAATATATGGTAAAATAAAAATATTGGCCTCGTCTTGTATAAAATGATATGCGATGTTGGCAATCTGAATAATTTGAAACCTTAAGTTGGCACACAGTTAGCAAAAGGTTGCCGACCCCTGAAAGACGACCTAAGAAAAAAATTATTGAAGCTACTTATTACTCTGTGGGTGCATTATATTATTTTATTGCTACGAATCGAGCTCTAACTGTAGCTAGTGTCATACTTATTCAAACACCACAAGGCAGTAGATGAACATTGAACCTGGTCCGTTCAGCTGGCAGCTATATGCCTCGCAACTTGGGCCAACACGATATTCGAATTCGATCACACCACAAAACTGTGGTGGAATTCGGAAAACGTGCTCACTCAAGTTGTGAAGCGAATAGGTGCCAACTGAACGGACCAAGTTCAAATTCCGTCTTCTGCTTACTTGTTTGTTTCTTGAACTCATGTGACTTCAAGCATGAGGATGGAGATAGAGGAAGTAATAACATAACTAAATTGGCTGATAACTGATGCATCATACACTCCTTAATACTCACAGACTCTCAAAGCATGCTGCGTAAAATCGAAAAATGCATGCTCAGAAAGGAATGGTTTGATTTATGGAAAAACTTAGTTGTCCAGAGTTCAAAGTATAATGTGGATAAACTGCCCTGGTCATGCCGCGGTCAGAGGAAATGAGAGAACCGACTTATTGGCAGGCAATGCGGCGGTAGACGACATAAACCTGTCGGTTCTAGCAGACCTGATTCAAATATCGTCTGCTGCTTTAATACATACCTCGACAAACTAACTCTAACAATCAAACTGTAAACGCGTGTACACTTAACCCTGTAAAAGTCAATGTTGTACACAAAATATCCCATTTCCTTCTAAATTTGATCAGTACCGAATCACTTGTATTTTACAGAGAAACGATTGAAGAGCTTCACAGAGGTGAATACGACATGAACGGAGTTCATTTAACTCTGGACATACTGGACACATCAGGTTCCCTTACGTTTCCTGCAATGAGAAAACTAGCCATTGACACCGGTGACGCCTTTGTACTCGTCTACTCCGTCGATAATGAATCTTCTTTCCAGGTAAGACAAGTACTATGCTAATAAATGACATTCGTATGCACATCTGCTTGATCACTGACATGTTAATTGATTTATGAATACAGGGATAAATGATCGATCTTAGCTGATATGCGTTTGATTGTCTGCACTGTCAATGCCATATACTCGCACGAGTGCTTTATTACATGGGATATTTATTTCGTATTAAAGATCCACATATTTACATATGATCCACATATTTACAGAGTAATATGTATTCTACAATATTTATATTATGATAGAGCTTCCACTTATCTTTTTGTGAAATAATATACTCTTATCTCTGTTATATCATTCTTTCTTTTAGCTTATTTTGACCTATTTGTTATATAGTGTGTTTAGTCTACTGTATTTTTCATCTTGTCACTCTAAAATATTGTTGTTATTGTTCTGTAATTATCTACGTGTTTCTTTATTTGTATCAAGTTTGTCTCGGTTCATTTTGTTTATTTGTTCTATTTAAGTTGTCTGTACTCTAATTAGAAATGTTCTATTCTTCTTTGTACTACTTTATCGTTGTTCTACTTTTCAATTTACAATGTTATTTTGTTAAAATGCGTATTTGCTCACCTTTATTTTTGTTCGACCGTGCGTTTGTTCTTCTGTGTTTTTTTTACTTATTATTTGTTCAACCTTTGCTTCACTTGTGCATTTTATGAAAAGCTTTCTTCAATTTAACTTTGTTCATTTGGAGACATTACACTGTACTTGTATTTCTTACACTATTGTTGTTCAGTTTTGTCACTTTTCTATATTCTATCGCTCTCTAGTTTATCTTCATCTAACCTGTCTTTTTTTATATGCTTTCATTCTTTCAGAATTCTCTGTTTAGTCTATTAACCCTTAGGATAAACAAATATAACAACGCATTATGTATTTCAAATCAAATCACGATATTAACACACAACATTATGAAAATATATTGACAAATTTTGCCATCAAAATTATAATTAATAATTTAACTTATTTCTGTTTATTTTAGGAAGTAGTGACGCTGAGGCAACAAATATTAGACGAGAGAGGCAACAAAGATGTACCGATTGTTATAGTTGCTAACAAAACAGATGTTGGCATCACCAGACGAGCTATACTACCAGAAACAGCCGAGAGTCTTGTCTGTATGGACTGGGGTAACGGTTACGTGGAAGCATCGGCTAAAGACAATATTAACATTGTCGGAATTTTCAAAGAGATTCTTAGACAATCTAAAGTCAGGTATGAACTGAGCCCTGCTGTACGTAGAAGACGTGAGTCAATGCCAGCTGCAACGGATAAGAAGAAAAGTAAACTTGCAAAACGCAGAACACAAAGTGTCAATACATAAGAACTAATTGTGGTGCATGTGAAGCTGACGTTAAGTAGATGGTATACTGGTTAGCAAATAGTTGACTTCAACTTACAGAAGTAATGACATTATTTCAGATGGTACTAGATATATATATATATATATATATATTTAGGTACATTTGCCAAAGAGAATTTACTTGAGGTACATCTATTTATTGATGTGATGCTCTCCAATCACATCTGTTATACTTTCGAAGACCTAATGCTTTCTAACGGCAGACATAGGCCTAATTCTCACAATGCAATGCCACCTAACAGTAGACGGAATACTTTTCCAGACGCTGTGCTTTTCTAACGGCAGAGGTAATTCTTCTACAGATGTAATGCTTCATAACAGCATACACAATGACGTAATTCTTTTCACAACGTAATGATTTCTTTCAGCAGACGTAATGCTTCTTAACAGCAAACGTCATTCTACTCAAGACGTAATTCTTTCTAATGACAGACTTAATTCTTCTCTCAGTGTAATGTTCCATTTCAGCAATCGTTATACTTCCTAACAAATAGACGTTATTCTTCTCAAGACGTAATGCCTTCTAACAACAGACGTTATTATTATCAAGACGTAATGCTTTCTAACAAAAGACGTTATTCTTGTCAAGACATAATTCTTTCTAACAATAGACGTTATTCTTATCAAGACGTAATGCTTCCTAACAATATACGTTATTCCTCTCAAGACAATGCTTTCTAACAACAGACGTTATTCTTATCAAGAAGTAATACTTTCTAACAACAGACGTGATTCGTCTCACAATTGTTATGCTTCCTTTCATCAGACGTAATCCTTCTCAAGACGTAACGCTTCCCAAGACGCAATTTTTCATTAAGCAGACGTATTGCTTCCCTAGACGTAGTGCTCCGCCGACATCAGACGTAGTGTTCTACAACATCAGAAGAAATGTTCCTCATCATCATCCAAAATTTCATAACTTCTATCAGTCAATCTAATTCTTCCTAAGAAGTAAGGTTTCCCAACAGAAGACTTAGTGTTCCAAAGATTTAATACTACCCAATAGCAGACACAATGTAGAGACATAATTTACAGTGACGCCTTATAGAGACATAATTTACAGTGACGCCTTATAGAGACATAATTTACAGTGACGCCTTATAGAGACATAATTTACAGTGACGCCTTATAGAAACTTAATTTTTCCCAACAGCAGAAGAGGCATTATATTGTTTACCTTATAGTTAAGTCCATGTTCTCATTAATCACTCACAGAAAAGATCGATTATGGCGCACTGTATAATTTTTTATTTCAAATAAGATTTATCATCATTAGCATCATCAACATCATCATCACCATTTGTATTGTTTTCTTTTCGCTAAAAAAAACCCCAAAAATAACCGCACACAAAAAAAAGACTGAATGTTACCATGCCAATTACACTATATAATTCATTTTTAAAGATAGATGTGCTTCGGCAATTCTGATATGTTAACAATTTGCCTTAACAAAAAAGATTGCTAATGAAACTTGCCTTTCAACCCGATACATCCTTTCACCATCTCATATTTTTGGAACCGTATTTTCCTTCTTCTATCCATCCTACTCGTTTAGCCTGAAAACAGTTTCTTGCGAAAGTTATTGTGCGGAGATGGAGTAAGATTGTGGGCTTTGGTTATAGCATTCTCTGAAGCATGCCCACCTTCCATGCTTGTTAGCTTCTGACATATTCATCCATATTTGTTTATTTTTGTATCATCTTTTAATTTTTGCCATAATCACGATCTTCCTCGTCATCGATAGCTGTTACGATTCTTTTGACACTTCTTTGGTTATGTTATGGCGCTTGGAAAAGGTCATGAACAATGAACTTGAAAACCGTCTTGTAGAACTGTGGTGTCAGCAGATTTAATATAAACACACTGACAAAACAGTCACGGTTCCAAAAGATTTGAAGAAAGCTTTATTACATAGAAAATATAAAATATGAACACACTGACAAAACAGCAGTCACGGTTCGAAAAGATTTGAAGAAAGCTTTATTACCTAGAAAATATAAAATTATACAGGCTAGATTTCATTGTACTCTGGCGTTCCGATATGTACTCCGTCCGACATTAATAAATTGAACTCTGCTTGCTGAGAGTACCACTCAAAGCACATACTCCGTATCTCAGGCGATAAATTACAGCGACTACATCAAAAGAACGTGTAAATAGGACAACTCGACCTGATCACGAACATGAAACATGAATATACAGCTTATATGACTTGGCCCCTTCACCACACAAATGCCCAAGGCACACAATTCTGAAGTATACATATAGACAGAACTGTAAGTTTATCTTACTATAGCGACGTAATTTATACTTCAAAAGTACTTCTGATTTAGAATTTGGTCAACATCGATATATCGATGTACCGCATGGTCAAGTAAGATAAGATGGATACAACTGGCAGTGGTATAAGAGTTAAAATCATAGTATCATGAATTTCACAGTCCAGCCAAAAAATAAAGAAAAGATGACGTCCAAAGTTCTCTGGCAATCTGAATTTATACTGGCTCCCTGGAAACAGAACATTAAAATGATTTATCTATGCTCTTATGATGGCCACACGCTAATGTTATTGTGCCCATTGACTTCATATTTTTGAATATTTCCCCACTGTTCATTCATTATGCAGATCTTTGTATAATTACACATTTTCTGCATAGATTGTCTTGTTTTGTTGACATTGCCTGCATCTGCTGTTTGTAGATAATACACCGTTTTCAAATGTTCTAGTATCTTTGCTTTCACCATTTCGGTTTTTGAAAACTCATTTATTACATATACACAATTTATACATCCATTGCTTCCTCATTTTTCCAATGGCCTTAAAGTACACGTAGATACATACAAGAAAATCCAGAAGTTAAAGAAAAATTACAATACTTTAAGGGTCTATCTATTGGTGGTCAACTATCTGACCCGTGCCTTCCACCTTTATTTTGTATATACCATATGCTAATATGCCTGTACGCTAATTAATTTATTTCATCTTGGAATATTAAATGGCTTAATATATTTTAATGATGTTTTGCAGTGGATGATAAAGCTAATCTCTCGTCAAGTCTATTGGATCGTGGACTCGTCTGGTAATTCTTAAGAAGCAAAGTTATTTGACTGTTGCCCTGATTTTAATTGGTCATTGTGTATATTTTGTGTTGATGGCCAATAAAAATCACAATCACGGTAGTAGTCAAATAACGTCACTTTTGAAGAAAATACCGATGAGTCTACAATACTATACAACTGACGAGGAACTGGACGAAAATGTTTAAAAAAAACCATATTATCTCTTGGTTATATTTTATAGTGTGTGTTGTCTGTGGCGACAGGTTATGTTTTCTAACTGAATTATGTTTATCCGTACATCATTCCTGGCAGCCATGCTGGTCTAGCGAGGGGCTGATGACATGTTGTATATGTTATATGTTGTTATTGCTAAGTTACCATGAATGTAATCCCTGCACAGACGTTTCTTATTGAGCTATCCTTGCTAAATAAACGAGAGATTGCTGTAAAATTGTATCATATAGTAAATCATAATTTTAAAAAAGCAACGTCTATTTCCATTACATAACAGTTTTATAAGCTATTTTTGCTTTCTCTAAATCGGTTTTTTTCCTATTATGATAATGACATTATGGCCAAAACGTCGATTTTGTATATTTGTTCAATGTGACACTCATGTTTAACTCATTTTTACTTATGTTCATTTACCTTGCTAAATTATAATGTTACAGTTTTTATTTGTAAATTTAGACAAAGATAAGTCATCAAAATGTATTAGTAGATAATCAATATGTTGTATATAACACATGGGGTATATAACACATGGGGTGTATAACACATGGGGTGTATAACACATGGGGTGTATAACATATGAGACGTTTAACACAAGGATGTGGAAAGTGAATATTTTGCTATAAAGTGCTGTTATCATAACAACACAGAAAGAATTGTGGAAAAACTTGGCATTTAACGTTTGACAGCACATACGAATCTCGTGACTTACCGTGACCCTCTACACATATAAGACCTGCATGCTTAGAGTTCTACATTGACGTATACGACCTTTCCCCGAGATTTTTATTGGCTGTCGATGGAGTGTATACAGAATGACAAATGAAAATCAATGGAAAAGTCAAATGCGTCCCATTAGAAAGATGAGTTAGCAATGTCTTATATTTGATGATAGTCACGATTTGACATAGTACGCAGATCGAGCCGATATATACTTGATTACAAACAAATATGGGTAAAAACCATTATTCTCATTTGACTCAATGGTGTGAAACAGACTACACCCCAATCACACACAAACACACAAACAAACACACACACACACACACTTACACACTTGCACTACAAAGATTGTTGAACAATAATCTTCCAGTTTGCAACGCACACGCGGAAGGTCGCAAGGTCTCACCAATGATCCATCAAACTAACCACCATGCTGAGATTTGAGACATTCTAAGTATGACATAAAAATAAACCTTCACATTGCGCATAAGAGCTTCGTGGCTCGTAATTCCTCGGAATGAGAACAAATAAACACACACATTATCAAATAAACAAACACATTATCAAATAAACTAACACAAATACAAACAAACAGTTTGAAACGAATTTACAGTATTTGCACACCATGCCCGTCTTACTATAATACAACAACTGAAAAAAGAGAGAGTTAAAGTTTTGTATAAGAGAACGGAACTGAATTGATATTGTCAACTATACAATAAGAAAAAAAAATTGAATATATTACAATATTCCCCACATATACCACTATCTAGATCATTGGTTATCAACGATGGGCATATGCACCCATGCATATTACAGAGGAGGGATATTGAAGGAGACTCGGAGAAAACTTATGGAATTTGGATAAGGACACATATCCGTCTAGAGAATCATAGGAAGGAAACTACTTGTGTGTCAGATGTCAAGATTGATAAATATTTTAAAAACCTTGATAATCTGTAGAGAAAGCCACTACGTTCCCAAAAGGAAAAATGTCTTTCAAAGGGTCCACGACCAGAAAAAAGTTGAGAATCACTGGCTTAGATAAACAGAATAACCCACTGCTTACCTCATCTTTCCATACCGTGGACAGATACGAGTATTTCAAGATGACAGAATTAGACGTATATACTCGTATATAGGACCCCGCAAAGGTCTATACATTACTAGCCTATATTTTATACTATATACATGACATAAATAAATATATTCTTATAAATGATGTACATATTACTGATGTATATATTGTGTATAAAACAGTAATGCCTGAAATTGTACATTTAAAAAACGTCATATTTTGGCTCCTTGTACGACTTGTTTCGCATTTTCTAAGAATGTCATTCGCAATAAACAAAATTGAATATTTAAAAAAAATTCCTTCTATTTTTATTGCTATTGATGAAACCCTTGTTGATGAAAATTGCAAATACTAATTATTTCTGATGACATGTAAAACTGTTTCTGATCTATTCTATACTCATGACTCACTAATTTCATGATATCCTCAACGGAAAAATATTTCAGAAAGTTGATTACTTGAGGAGCACAATGGCACAATATGGAGGTACAGAAACATAAACTTCTAGAATTGCTTTGGCATCCATTGCATTATACCATCCAAACACACATCTGGAAATACAAAAATAAGTAATTATATCAATCAATCAATCAATCAATCAATCCATCAATCCATCAATCCATCAATCCATCAATCCATCAAATCAATCAAATCAATCAAATCAACCAAGCTATTCATCCATCCATATATCTATCTATCTATCTATCTATCTATCTATCTATCTATCTATCTATCTATCTATCTATCTATCTATCTATCTATCTATCTATCTATCTATCTATCTATCTATCTATCTATCTATCTATCTATCTATCTATCTATCTATCTATCTATCTATCTATCTATCTATCTATCTATCTATCTATCTATCTATCTATCTATCTATCTATCTATCTATCTATCTATCTATCTATCTATCTATCTATCTATCTATCTATCTATCTATCTATCTATCTATCTATCTATCTATCTATCTATCTATCTATCTATCTATCTATCTATCTATCTATCTATCTATCTATCTATCTATCTATCTATCTATCTATCTATCTATCTATCTATCTATCTATCTATCTATCTATCTATCTATCTATCTATCTATCTATCTATCTATCTATCTATCTATCTATCTATCTATCTATCTATCTATCTATCTATCTATCTATCTATCTATCTATCTATCTATCTAATCTAATCTAATCTAATCTAATCTAATCTAATCTAATCTAATCTAATCTAATCTAATCTACCCACCCACCCACCCACCCACTTTCCATTACTGCCGTTAAGCGTCGTGGAGGAAAGTTGGAACTGTCTGTAATTTGCCATTTGGGTCACATTGGCCGTGGTCAGTGTGTGTCTTTGTACGGTTTATTTATTTCCACCCATATAGTTATTGGTCTTCCTCGTGCCTTGTAGCTCGATTTTCTGCTGTTGTATGTAAGCAGGGCTCACTACGTTGGTTTCATTAACATGGGGAATCAAAGATCTCAAACCAAATGGTTTGCTGTTTTTGCGATGTAGTCTTGACTTGAGATGGTCTTAATTTCATTCCAGATATCGTCATTTCTCCGTTGGTCTCTTCTGATTTCATTTTTAACTTACCTCAAAATCTCATTTCCGACAGTGTGATCTTTTTCGCTAGTGCCACTGTCAAGGGCCATGTTTGCCATTAATGACACAAAGCTGGTATAAACCAAATGTTTACCAATTGTCGTTGTGTAGCCATGCACATTGTTTGGTGTTTAAGCAGTGGTGACAACTGGTAAGTCACTGGTATTTTGTTCGATCTCTTTATCAAGTTTGCCATCTTATGTAAAGACGCTTCCTATTTGATCTCTGAGACCTGCTTTACTTTTGTACCATTTTCAGATACATTTAGCTGACCTGGTGTTAAGCTCGTCTTCATCGTCTCTGTATCAGATGTGTTTAGTTTTATGTTGCATTGTTTGCAGGTTGTATTTGTAGGAACTATGACTTTAGAACTAAAATTTAATATCTACATTAACATATGGTTGCGAAAATTGAAACGTAATAATCACGCTGGATAAGAAATCAATTTCACTTGAAGATAAATGTCTTAGAAAGCATTCAAGTATTGGTTAGGAAGAATTCAAAACCAACACATATAATAAATATAATAAAAGAACCAGTAAATATGAGATGACATCAAACAGCAATATGTTTATTCAAAATATAAACCAAAATTAGAAGAAAACGGTTGATTATTATCGGACAAAAATCCTTTCAACATAAACATGGCATGAAAACGGGCACCAGATGGTAAGAGAAAGAGAGGAAGACCAGGAGAAATTCTTCTCAGAACAACAATCAAATAGGGTATGGCTAGGCCTCAACAACAAGCACGAACTAATAATAATAGTTGTCAATCACAGGCAATGTTAGTCACAATTTCATGTTTGTGTCATCTCTCTGTTGTGTCAGGAGGTTACTGAGAAGTTAAATCCTGGCATCGAATCTCCTGCCACATTTGGTACACGTATGATCAGAATTGGACGTCTGTGTGTTTGTTGTTCTGTCTCTTTCTGGCAGCACAAGATTCCATGTGCCTCACAGATCTGATGCTTCTCGGGGATGCGAACACCTTTGCTGGTGTTACTCATTGGGTGATTTTAAGCGACATATTTCCAGGATGTGGCGTCTATGGTGAAGCTCTTTAAAAAGAAACGGATATAAAGAGAATAATTGAAGATCGTTCCATTATTCCACCTACAAGTCGTCTTAGTTAAGGAGTTCACCATACATCAGCTGTTTTGGGATGAGCTTGTCAGCCATACGCACGCCTTGTCCTTCTTGTTATGTCTTCTTAGTATTGTATGAATGGTTGGAATATTCACTCTAGAGAAGACGTCAGTATGAGGTACTACTTGCCACTTTCTAGAGAAGACGTCAGTATGAGGTACTCTATCTTTCCACTTTGTAGAGAAGACGTCAGTATGAGGTACTCTACTTGCCACTTTCTAGAGAAGACGTCAGTATGAGGTACTCTACTTGCCACTTTCTAGAGAAGACGTCAGTATGAGGTACTCTACTTGCCACTTTCTAGAGAAGACGTCAGTATGAGGTACTCTATCTTTCCACTTTCTAGAGAAGACGTCAGTATGAGGTACTCAATCTTTCCACTTTCTAGAGAAGGCGTCAGTATGAGGTACTCTATCTTTCCACTTTCTAGAGAAGACGTCAGTATGAGGTGCTCTACTTGCCACTTTCTAGAGAAGACGTCAGTATGAGGTACTCTATCTTGCCACTTTCTAGAGAAGACGTCAGTATGAGGTACTCTATCTTGCCACTTTCTAGAGAAGACGTCAGTATGAGGTACTCTACTTGCCACTTTCTACTGAGAATACTGCGGATACAGCATGTGTTAGAGTGATATGGTTCCGTGGCTGACTGGTTAACAATACTTCTTATTCAGCAGCACATGCATCCAGGTTTACTAGTTCAACATTTAATATATAATTCCGCCCGTGTGTTGCCGGGGCCCGAATGGGGAGCAAATAATAGCAACACTGTTTACCTTCCACGCATGTCGTAAAAGGCGACTAAGGAGGTTATGGATGAAGTTGGCTGTCCCATCCCATATAGGGTCAATGACCCAAAACCATGCTGAAGTCTGATGTGTCAGGCCGAAAGTTGCAGATATCACTGCAATGCTGTAAACCACGACACAGCGCATTCCGTTCTCTGGACTACATCCTGCTAATCTGCAGGAGTTTGAGAACGAATGCAGAAGAAGAAGAAGAATACATAATTCCACATATCTCAGACTTCATCAATATAGGTGTATGCATTCAGCAGGCGTGAAGTAAATGGCACATTATCCTAATCTAGTGTCAACTCTCCATCTATTGGTGTCTTGGGTGCAAGCTTGTCGGCTCTTGCATTACCCTGAACGTCTGCGTGTCCTGACCTGTAGATCCATGTGATACTGTTGAGTTATGGTAAAGATATAAATACTGTGCACTCACGTCGACATCGGCCATTCTGGAACCTTTGCAACATTGAAAGGGAGTATGGTACAATACCTGCTTTAGTGAATGAAGTCCCAACGAGTCATTTGGGGCCATCAATAGAGGCTCAACTTTCATCCTCATACTAGATGTAGTTGTTCTGTTTTTTGTAGCAATGACTTTATCATGAGAGCTAGCTGTAACACTAGAGCCCGATTTCACACCACGACGTACATACTCATCGGTGAAATGACATCAACATCTACAGAGTTATCAGCAATCAACTGATCGATTTTCTGGTGTGTTTGCAACCAAATCTCAACATTTTCTTTCAAAAAAGACTATTACATATTTAGTTTAAGGGGATGCAACCACATAGTTATACAATTCTAATGTGGAACAGAACAAAAAGCTATTTAAGGGGAGATAACTTTTAAAAAACCCACAAACCACATATTTATGATGAGGCGTAAATCGAGTGAAATTAAGGATACAACATTCTAATATCATACATATCATATAGATTCATTGTCATTGGCTATCGATACAAAGTATATTCAATGAACGTAAAGTGACCAATGAAAAACTGCGATTAGTTTCATTAGGGAAGATCAGTTACTCTGTGTAACTAGCATGGTAAATTTCTTTAAAAATGCTTACTGAGCAGAAAATTGCATCAAGGATGTACAGAGCCAAGGCATGATTGGAATAGTGGTGACTAGGACACATAGAGATACGAGTGGAGATAAGGTAAGCATGTTATAAAGTGTATGTCACGTAATGATGACAGTGAGTGTTGTGGATCGCTGCTTATCAACCTGCGGGGAAAGTCATCCTGTATGGGTTGTAGACAAATAGATCTTTGGCTGTTATCTACCTGTTAACATTTACCTGTTTTCTATCTGTTAACATTTACCTGTTATCTACCTGTTAACATTTACCTGTTATCCACATCGTAACTGACGACTAATAAGGTTTAAATGTGAAATTGGCTGTCTTATTCAGTAGAGGTCGAAGTGAACCAGGGGTAGTGCTAAAGTTGAATATATTAGATCCAGAGTCTCAGATGTCGCAGTCTAGCTGTAAACCATGACACGATGAATTCAGAATGTTAACAGGTAGATAACAGGTAAATGTTAACAGGTAGATAACAACCAAAGATATATTTGTCTACAACCCCATACATGATGATTCCCCCCCCCCCAGGTTGATAAGCAGCAATCCACAACACTCACTGTCATCATTCAAACTAATCTCTAGGTGTTTGAAAAAAAGTGTGCGCAGAAAAAGAAGAAGTATTGGTGTGACATGATATATTCTTGCGTGTATGTGCATGTTGGGACTGTAGGATTTGTCATGTATTTGCAAGTTGGGATTTTAGAATTTGTGACGTATGTGCATGTTGGGAATATAGGATTTGTCATGTAGGGATTGTATAATTTGGGACGTATGTGCATGATGGGATTGTAGAATTTGTCATGTAGGGATTGTAGAATTTGGGACGTATGTGCATGTTGGGATTGTAGAATTTGTCATGTAGGGATTGTAGAATTTGGGACGTATGTGCATGTTGGGATTGTAGAATTTGTAACGTATGTGCATGTTGGGATTGTATAATTTATCACGTATGTGCATGTTGGAGTTGCAGAATTTGTCACGAATGTACAAATTGGGATTGTAGAATGTGTCACTTATCAGCATGTTGTGATTGTAGAATTTGTCACTTATCAGCATGTTGGAATTGTAGAATTTATCACTTATGTGCATGTTGGGACTAGGGATTTGTCAAGAATGTGTAAATTGGGACTGTGGGATGGTATGACAGGATATATTCCTACAGTTGACGTAGAGAAGAAAGATTATTGTTAGACATCGTCAGGAATCAAGATGAGTGAACATGTTAGGAAACACACGGGGTGAACTTTTCCGTGGCCAACAAAAATCATGGGAAAATTTAAATAGCGTCACTTGTGATGGATGAATTCCAATGAGTTTTATGATTGTATAATTGCTGAGGGACTCGCCAATACACCAGTGATAGGCAAAATACAACCCATCAAATCATGTATGTGTGGTCTTCCTAGCTGATTTCAAATCACTGTATGCACTGGCTCCTGAGATCGGAAAATATTACATCGAATTTGGTAAAACTAAACAGAAGTTTAGTTCCATTCCATATGAGAAATACTAAATCTGATCATCAAATTCAGGCGTTCTCTGCTATACACACTTCCAGGATAACGAATATCTCTTCACGTGAATATCAGTCAGGATTGAGTGAGTATAGGATAATATGATTCTGAAAGAATATCCGATGTGTTTGTCCTAGTTGTTAAGTCGCTATTTCTAAGATTTGTTGACTCATTGAAAACCAGCCTTCTAAAACGGCTTACTTGACTTTGTTTAAAAATGATTTTCATTGATAGAATGTTTACACTTTGTGTGGACAGCCAATGATTCTCGCGGGAAATATCAAATGAGTCATTCTTGAAAGTCGTTTTCCAATTATCCAACGACGGGCCCTATATATATATCAATGGTCACGTACTAATTAAATATGAAGAGAACACAGTGTGAATCAATCCTAGTTGGTTCGTGGAATGTTCGGACACTTCAGGAAAAACTGCAGGTAGTCGACAATTTTACTTACCTTGGAAGCACTCTCGCGATGTCAACATTAATGTGGAAATTAACAAGAGACTGGCAAAAGCTAATGCTGTATTTGGCAGATTACGCAACAATGTATGGGACAGAAGAGGTATAAGAACAACCACCAAACTACAAGTATATCATGCTGCTGTTATGCCAACCCTACTATACGCCTGCGAAACGTGGACAGTGTATGCTAGACATGCAAGAAAGTTAAATCATTTCCATCTTACCTGCCTACGTAAATTACTAAACATCCATTGGCGGGACAAAGTACCAGACTACGAGGTCTTGGAAAAATCAACCTCAATACGCATCCACACAATACTTATGAAGGCGCAAGCACGCTGGGCAGGCCATTTTGTGCGTATGGAGAACTCGCGTTTGCCAAAAAAATATATTATGGTGCACTCAAGGCAGGATTTCGAAAAGCTGGTGGACAGAAAAAGCGCTTCAAAGACACGCTCAAGTCATCCTTGAAACATCTTAACATTGACGTAGGTGCTTGGGAGAGCCTCGCTCAGGATAGAACGGCTTGGCGTTACAGCATTAGAACGGGAGCACTAGCGGCAGAAGAATTCAGACAAGAAACTGCAAGACAGAAGCGAACACGTAGAAAAGAAAAAACATCTCAACCTCACACAGATACCTTCTATTGTTGTCAATTCTGTAAAAAGAACATTTTGTGCATGCATCGGACTTGCTAGTCATTTAAAAACGCACTATTAACTTTATTATTTTATTATTTATTGTTATTATTATTATGGTTGAGTTTGTGGTCATCGTCGATCACGACGGACAAACATCATCATGAAAATAAACTCTTGCCTGTGAACAGTGGCGGCTTTTGTAAACAAAATATTGGCTGCCACGAGACCAGCTACTGAAATGTCATAAATATTTTAAACACTGTCTATTGTTTAAGCGGGCCAACTGAATCAGAGATACGATGGTACACTTGCCATTGGACAAACTGACAGCCTAATCAGTCTGGTGCTTCCTACGAATCATTTGTCTTTGCCTCTCCCCCTCGCTCAGTTACTGATTTTTCCCATCAACCAACAATCGTGGTTCAAGTTGAACATCAGTGATGTTGAACGTATTGTCTTGCTAGCTACGGATCCATATTTGGCTAGTTTGTGGACTTAATATTGTCTGTAAACGTGATCTGAAGACGATGGACATGAATACAACAGATGGGTGGGGGAGATTGCCAAAGAAACATCTATTAGTGTGACTGAAAACTGGAAAAATTAAATTGCAACCAATACATGTCGAAACAAAACGTTGAATTAAAAATAACAGACAAACTAGAACGCCTTCACCAAACCTCTAGTTATAAATAAGCTCTGCTACACTAGAACGCCCTCACCAAACCACTAGTTATAAGTAAGCTCTGACACATTAGAACTCCCTCACCAAACCTCTAGTTATAAATAAGCTCTGCTACACTAGAACGCCCTCACCAAACCACTAGTTATAAGTAAGCTCTGACACATTAGAACTCCCTCACCAAACCTCTAGTTATAAATAAGCTCTGCTACACTAGAACGCCCTCACCAAACCACTAGTTATAAGTAAGCTCTGACACATTAGAACTCCCTCACCAAACCTCTAGTTATAAATAAGCTCTGCTACACTAGAACTCCCTCACCAAACCCCTAGTTATAAATAAGCTCTGACATACTAGAACGCCCTCACAAAACCTCTGGGGTGCAAAGGGAACGAATTGCTCTAAGCGGACCCAGGGTTAGCAGATAACCAAGATCCCAAATGTACCTCCTCGCGGTGCACCCTGGAAACAAAATTACAGCAGCTCGAGCTGATTCTGGCCAAATCATTTGTGGATCGTGTCCAAGAATGTGGAGGTAGCAGATAGAATGAGATTTGACTGCATGAGAGACAAACCATATCTCCGACACCACCAGCATCACCACATACAGCGACACTGTCGACATACAGCGAAGCTATTCAATCCAGTCCGAACATTGGAGGGGCGGCCAATGTAAAATGCACGTAAAAGTAGATGCATGACGAGAAACCAACAGATTTCATACCAAATACAATGAAACAAATAAAGGGCAGAACAGCGCTAGAGGGCAGCGCGAACTGCAAATAGAAAGTGAAAAGTTCCTAGGAAAGGGGAACTACAAGCTCCGTCAGCTCGAGGCGAGCTTCTAGTTACCTGTGCTCCTTACAGACGAAGACCAAGACCCAATCATTGGCGTTCCGAAAAGCAATAAGACCTAACCCAACTCTAATGTCGAGCCTTCCTAAACCGGAAATATGCTCGCGAAGAGAAAGGGTTCCGTACCCGATGGGCTTAGGCAAGAAAGGGACAACGATGGCAGTCCTGGCCCAACTCTACTGTCAAGATTTCCTAAACCGGAAATACACTTGCAGAGAGAAAGGGTTCCGTACCTGATGTGCTCAGGCACAAAAGAGACAACGATTCTAGCCCTGACCCAACTCTACTGTCAGGTTTTTCTATACCGGAAATACACTTGAAGAGAGAAAGGGTTCAGTACCTGATGGGCGCAGGCGCTATTGGGACAAGTTCGCTCAGCTCGAGAACGCCTTGCTCTCAAACGCGTGGTGTGAGACTCGAACTTGGACAAGGGGTACACGATGTCGGTGAATGACACCTCGGCCAAGAGGGCGAAAGAGCAAGGGTCCAACTTTCTGTTGAGTTCTTTCCCTTAAGGAACCAGGCTCACGGATGAGAAACGGACAGGTTCCGTACCCGATGCGCACAGGCACAGTACGTCCAATTACACGAGGCAAGTTCATAGACAGTGGAACACCTCGTGCGAGACAGACGAGAGCAAAAATCGTCTGGGCGAAGAGTCACAACATACACGCGTGCCTGGAGACAGATATGAAGGCTGTAACAGGCTAGGGTAGCCCACCCGAATTGTCAAGGCATACCGAAATAGGATGTGCTAGGCATACAAGGCGCATAACGGTGGCACAACGTAATCACGCTCCCGGCGGAAATCGCACGGATATCCGTGCTGGTTACAATGGAGCGAACGCAAAACAAACCAAACCTCTAGTTATAAGTAAGCTCTGACACACTAGAACGCCCTCACCAAACCTCTAGTTATAAGTAAGCTTTGACACACTAGAACGCCCTCACCAAACCTCTAGTTATAAGTAAGCTCTAATTTATAAGAGACGTTTTACTCAGAAAAGATCTATATCGTGTTGGTGAATGTAGTATTTTGCCTATATATGGGACTATATGACGAGAAAGTTCAAGATCGTTTGTGCTCGTGATGCATATTTACGATTGAGTTTTAAAAAAAAAAAAAACTTGGAGACTGTTATACATGAAATAATTTCATCTGTAGACTTGGACTTCAGACGAAGGCGCTTACTCAGATGAAGGACCCATGTGAAGATTTGTCTCAATTCCCACAGATTTCCAAAGTCAGCATGTGGTCCATGTCCAAATTTCCGACAGAACAACATCTGCGTAATAAGTCTATTGCAAAACAATTCATCACTCATGTGACCTTGAGATACTGGACCCATGTTTTTTTTCTGGGAGGTTGATGTAATTTGATTTGAGGCGATTAATTCTTGATTCTTGATTAGGAACAAGCGTCACAGCACTGGGGCCATTCAACTATATATGCTCTGCCTGCCGTTCCGTCAGCCATCTAAAAGTATATAAGCTCAGTCTACCAGTCAGTTGAGTCGATTCAATCAATCAATCATCAATAAACCCATAACCCTTCAGGTTCGTAGGGGTACCACATTGGATGCCTCAGCACATAGAGTCCTCCGGCGAATTCTATGCTCAGCGATGCGGATGAGTGTGGAAATATCTTGTTCTGTCCATTCCTTTATGTTGTCTGTCCATATTTCTATGCTCAGCGATGCGGATGAGTGTGGAAATATCTTGTTCTGTCCATTCCTTTATGTTGTCTGTCCATATCTTTATTTGTCCTCTGCTTCTTCCACCCTCGGCAGTTCCTTTCCCTGCAGTATTGTTTTTGATAAGGAATCGTGCCTGCATACATGTCCGAACCATGCTAGTTTTCGTCATTTCACTATTGAAAGAAATGGCTCATGAACACCTGTACACATCTCTACTTCATTTCTTACGTACACATTGGTCTTATGTTCCCTATAGGAAATTCGTAGAATTCGTCTGTAGCATTTGTACTCGAAAACCTGTAATCTTCTTTGCATGTCCGCAGTGAGTGTCCAACTCTCACAACCACACAACACAACAGACAGTACCAGCGACTTACACAGTTTGATTTTCACTCCAGCACTGATGTTGCTTATTCAAATCACAGTTAGCCTTGACAAGGACGCTAAAGCCATCTCCAGCCTTACTTTTAGTTCTGCTTTGGATTTACCATCGCTGCATATACTGGATCCGAGGTATTTAAAGGTATTCACCTCCTCAAGCTTATGTCCATTCATCATGATGTTAGTCTGTCTTTCTGTGTCTCTGCTGTTAACCACAATTTTGCTCTTATCTGTATTGATTTCCATTCCGTACTTGCTGGTAACTTTTTCTAACTTTGCTGTTAATTCTTGCAATGATTGTTCTGACCCAGCTATAAGATCAATATCATCAGCGAAACGCAAGTTGCAAATAGGGCGACCTCCGATCGATATAGACGTGTTGTAATCATGCAATGTCTCTTATATGATGTGCTCTAAGTATATGTTAAAATGTACTGGGGACATTATGCATCCTTGTCGAACTCCCACATTTGTTTTGAAGAACTCTCCAATTGTATTGGTGAATTCGATTAGGAGATGTTCAGCCGTTGCCTGAATGAATACGGTGGTTCAAGTCTGAATCTCAACATTTTGTTTTGTAACAAATATATACTGAGACAATCAGGTAAAATTGCTGGAGGACCATCTCGGTATATTCTTGATTCTTGATTAGAAATTAGCATGATAGCACGGGGGGATACTTCCATAAGATAATGTTTTAGTATCTCAGGTGCCAGAACATATAGTTATTTTAAATCAGCGAAGAGGGCCACACAAACCATGGTTTGGTGGGTCGTATTTTGCCCATCACTGGTATATTGGTGAGTACCTGAACAATTATACAATCATGTAGATTAATAATTTTTGAGTGAAGAAAATTAGTATTTTGTGGAAAGACCCGCGCGATCATGTAATCAACACCTCACTGGGACACTGAGTCTACATACATTGGGATGGCAGCTGGAACAAGAGAGTGGAGCACTTATGAGTGTTATGAGTACTTTGATTCTAGTTTTTAATCAAGAATCAAGAATATACTGAGACAGTCCACCATCAATTTTACTCAAGGTACTTCATCTTGAGGTGGTTTCCTATAAGAAGAGACTAAACAGTAGACTATGAAAAGTTGATCTCGCCGAGGCGATATTGTTAAATTTCTACATGAACGTCTCCAGATATAATCCAAGTCTGTGTAAAAATTCCTTGAGATTGTAAGACTTGCTGGGATTTTATTAATGTATCATTGTTACTGTCCCTCATTACTTTCAAAAATCATATTTGGTTCCTTTTTTTGAAGCTGGATTTACCTAGCACCCGAGAAAGTCCTAAACTGAATTGGAAATCGTACTTAGACCATTTTGAACCCAATGCACTAGCACGTGACCTGCCAACACAATTTGTTTTGTAGTGAATTTTCCTTGCTATATTAACTAAAATACATGCAGTTTATATAAATAGTATTTGTACACAATATATATATATATATATATATATATATATATATATATATATATATATATATATATATATATATATATATATATATATATATATATATATATATATATATATATATATATACCACGGTGACCAGCACATTCGGCTGAATGGATATAATCGTAAATATATCCTTGATAAGTTCTTATAAAGGCATCAACTAAACTCGTTTCTATTTTCAGGAAATCACGTTCTCTGCACGTGACTTGTATAGCCTCTACATTTCTAAATTTGTTCCCATAATTGTTGTTTAATTAAATTCTCGTGACAAATTCGACTTTCAATTTCACAATTTAACTGGCCACATTTCCGGCACATTCGATTCAATTATTCTTAGACCAAAAATGTCCTAACCGATTTAAAGAAACACGCTATAGAACTGAGTATCAGAAACGGACGGTGAAGTACTATTTAACTAATTTGTTTACCAACACTTGGATAAAGTCTATAAATATCCACTACAAGCTGTACAAATGCCTGTGTCAGGATAAACTGCGGTGGAAAAAAGTTCAAGCACATTCATATCTTACATTTATGTAGAGTTGTCTGGTAAGAATATAACCGAATTGCGACAAGAATGGATGAGTTTAACCTGCTTATAAGGGACAAGAATCATAATGGCGAAGATTTTGTTTCTCCTCTCCGTGGTACATCCTACCATCAGACTTGTCCGTCAGCGTTTCAAAGATCGACGTAATCTGTTTCGCGAGTGAAACGAGTTCAAACCCCATATCTTTAACTACAGCAAGGAAATGTGTTTGTTTCTTTATTATCCTGTGTTTTAAGCCAGGAATCGTGATGGACACTGTGCTACGAATAAATTTGTGGGTACAATGCAAGAATCAGTGGACAAATCACATGACAACATACTTACTTTTTAATTTCATATGCTATTGCACTATCTCGGAGAAAGTCGTAACTTAAAATACCGTTCTATAGTCCGTTCAGAATCGTTTGCCGAGATGTTATGATTTATAATTCAAAAAGTTCTTGATGATTTCACATGAATTTTGGCATACGTTGTTAAAATGTCCATGTCGCGAAAACATATGTGTTACTTGATGTCTAGCTGTAACGGTTATTTGAAAGCGGCGAATTCTTTTGATGTTTGCCCATGTAAATATTATTTCGACCCATAAACAAAATATTTTACAGTAATCTAGTGCAATGATGACCCATAGGCGTGTCCACAAAATTATACAATGGTGGCAGGTGTAAAAAAATTTAAAATATATCTTTTGTTCGTAGAGTCAATTTGATATTGTTCCATGCTCTTGGTGTGAGTTTCACAAATGTTGTCGCTGCCTTTGAAATAAGTACATATATTTCTTCATGTAAGGAAATTTTGTCTGTAATAGTTGATCCAAGATATCTGAACTTCTGTATTGAATCAAGCGGGCTAATTTTTATAAGTAATGGTTGATGGTTTGCTTATAACATTTTTTTGAATTGCTTGGGTGGTATTGAGCAATGAAATGTTTACAAATCAACTTGTAAATTTTGCAAATCAAACTTTTTTTAGTGTAGACTTAATCAGAGTAATGATCATTCATAATCAGACGAGTCAAATAGGTCGATTACTGTTTTCGGCTGAACAAACAACAAACCTTCCTTTTTCCAATATTCCTCTTCTTGGCGTAACACATGATCCTCACATTTCACCCAGTAGTCTGTTATGTATATTTGATAGAGCCTGATTTGTAAGTGTCTCAATATCACATAATTTGAAAGTTGTATTTGTAGATGCTACGTGTCCTTTAACTTTTGCCCCAAATTAGCTCTATAGGATTTAAGTGTGCATGATATGGAGGTAGTCTCAAACATCTATGACCATGTTCTTCAATTAACTTGTCTATTTTAAATATCTTTGTTCGTTGTGTCTGTTTTACAAGGTTAAGCAATTCGGGTTTCAAGTACCTGTCGGTAACTGGTATGTGTTCTTTTTATGAGCCACGTTTTGATTGCATCTTTTGTACTTGATGATGTTGGGATTCTATCTTCTACGTTCACTACGTTATGGTATGGAAAGCATTGTCCATTATCAGACAAGAAGGTCTATCTAATATTGGAAGAATACTTTTTTCGATCCAGTCCTTCGAATATGTGCCATTCATTTCGGAGTGGTAGTCTCTATTGTCAATGGATTTTGAAATGAAAATTAGATGAGCATTCTGCAACAACCCATTATGTCTGCTACCTGCATGTGCAACTATCAAACGTTGCCCTTTACTACTTGGTACTGATCTTTTAATACTTCCATCTGCTAACTGCCATTCCTTTTCATTTGTATGATGAGCGTTGATCCAAGTTTCATCTAAATACACAATATCATAACCATTCTCGCGCATTCCCTTCACTTCACGTAAATACTTGCTTCTAAGAGCTACCAGATGTGGCTTTTCACAAATAATGTTTTTTCCACCAGCATACTTTCTAAAGGTGAAGCCTGCATTTCTTACAGTTTTCCATAATAAAGTTTTTGATATTTCAATGTCGTTATTAGTTTTCAGCCAAATCTTCAACTTTCTAAGTGTCACTTCTTCGTTTTTATCAAACATTCTACATATTTCTCTTTTTACTAGGTCCTTATCGAAACTGTCTATCTTTTCTTTCCTTCCTTGCTTTCGTGAATTTGTTGGCAATAAATATCCGCTTGCTTCCACTATTCGATCAAATGAACGTTTACACAAACCTAAAATATGCATTGTTCTCTTCTCAGGATTTGATAAAGAACAATAAAGATGTCCCTTTTTACGCTCTCTGCAGAAGTATTGATAAATCTTTATAGCAATGTTATGCTCAGTAAAATATTTCGCTTTCAGATTCATTCTCACATAGACTTGCAGAAGGTAATATGCTTAGTGCCATCTACTTTCTGTAAATATTGAGACGTGCCTCTGACTTGTGACTTGAAATCGAGTAAATAGCCGTTTTTGATTTCACATAATTCTAAGTTCAGGAAAAATAATATTTGGTGCTAAACGGGAATTTCCATATGTAACATTGCTTTATACAAATGTACAGTGGAAACAACTATTTTTAGAACGGTGCACATTCTACCGTGAGGGTCATGCCTTTATATTTAATAATCAGCTGTGAGATGTAAGCATCTACATAATCCAGCGGTTGTTTATAATTTAGATTAACTTTTTTTTAATATAGGTTAAATAAGGTATCTTTGATACTGGATCACATTTCTTTGATAAAAAAATATTTCTATAGCGACATTATTATTCTAAACCTAACTTCAAATGATCAATCCAAATGAACAATACGTTTTTGATAAAAATAATTTAACATCTCGGCAAACGATTCTGAACGGACTATAGCGATTTGCGCGCAATGAACTGGCCACTCACCTCACACTCAGTGTGCAGCGCGCATGTCGAGTGCTCAGGGGCTCTCATCGCGCAATGTGTCGAATATTGGATGCGTCGGTATATGCGTCTTTATCGGAATTTCGTTCCGTTTAATTATGTTAGCTATTTGTTCCGTAGAAATCTGTCCACCGATTCTTGTATTGTACCAATTTGTGCATACAAGCCTGGCGTATTCGCTATCGACATGCCTATAATTCAGGAGGGTTTTCCTAGCCTCTGACATCCTTGCTATCTGTCGCCAGGAATGACGGTGTATCAGCTTTATACTATGACGATTTATCATCCACCATTACCGTTAACTTTTGAGACAAGCGCATGTCCCTGAGTGGCATCTTATGTAATCACAATTATAAGCAACCTTTATGACTTGGGTCGACAACGTCTAACTCATAAGATGTGGTCAGTAAACGTGCCTCATGTAATAAGCATGCTTTCTATATAAAACACATGACAGTAGACTGGGCTAGGGGTTCGGCTTCCTTTTAGCTGAGGCATCGGCCACTAACCTCGTCAACACCTATTACAAGGTCCAATTTCACACACATATTGCTGAATGGGACAATTTCACACACATATTGCTGAATGGGACAATTTCACACACATATTGCTGAATGGAACGATTTCACACACATATTGCTGAATGGGACGATTCCTACTGCCACATTCTTCTAGAAGATGGTTTCAAGTTTGTTCTGAATCATGTACAATGCCTTAGTCGTGACGTTTGTGTGTCGTTGCACTAACATTTAGAAAAAACTAGCTGTCTTGTATTTCTAGAATATGTACTCACTGCGCACATTATCGTACAATTAGCAAAACTTCATTAACTTGTTTGAAGCTTCACCTCTTGTATTTGTAGATGCTCGCATTCTTTGTCAAGAGAGTACCGTCACATGCACCAAGAAATGTCCGTAAGCGATGTACCTTCCGTAGATAGTTCACACAGTAAAAGTTCATCAAATATGAGAAGCTTGATCTTAGAAATTACAATGTGACTGCCAAAAGCGAGTTGCTGTCATCTGTGATGCAACAGTTTAATTTTCTATGATGTTGGAATCAAAAGATACCTGATAAAGATAACTTTTAAAAAATCTTGGTTGTCAAGATGTTAAAAACTTCATTTAATCTCGGTCAGTCCACACAGCTGGACAGGATTTTTAAAGCTTTAGCCAGATGTTTTTCTTAAGTCTCATGTCCCTTGGCAAAGACTTCTCCATTGGTAACGACTTCTCACCTAGTAAAGACTCCTCCGGGATAGTAAATTATTCAGTTCTTGATGTTGCACCATATAGCAACATCGTGGCAAACACTTATGTAGAATCTCATTGGAGATACACTATGAAAACCTTACATATATAACTGGGCCATGAATCTATCACTCTTGAGCTGAAAGTAAATTTCCACCACTGGATACAAGAAACAATAGTGACAATCTCGTTCTCCGTCTGAGATATTAGTCACTCAATTATTAATTTGAAATTACATCTCTTTTGGGTTATTGGTGTTAGACTCGTAACTGGTCAATTCAACATAGAAAATGTTGAAGAAATTGCACGCTGAAGTTTCCGTATAACGCTGGACAAACACACTTTTCACACTGTCATGTATATGCCCAGTTCTACTCATGTCATGTTTTCTTCCAAAGTTCATTGATCGTGGCGCATATATGTCACAGAGTCCATATCCAACACGCGATTGATACTCAAATTCCACACGTTCTCCCATCAACCCAATATGATGTCATGTCACTGGCTATAGCGCTATGTATGCAAGTTCAGCTGCTCTTTAATGCCATGTTCATCGTAATATATGCATGCAAGAGGGTTGCCAATATATGCATGTCGTTTTCATATATTTAGGAGCAGTAACTGGTAGTAGCATTATAATTTTCCTAGTAAATGTAGATCTAGAAATGGTTCTAAATTTTCCTCCTCATACAAAAGTACTTTTTGCTATGCTCCTTGACGTCGGAGATATCGCAGTCCCGCATGATACGACTTCACTAAAAAAGAGAGGAGTATCCAAGAGAATAATTTTAAAAAGGCGATATTTTGGGGGAAACAGGATGGCGCAGTCTATATTCATTTTAGCATGTTTCCTAATATAACATGTTATACTCCATTTTATTTTTATAAAAAAGAAGGGCGAGGGGTGTTTGATCTCCGAAATCCCCTTACCGTACATACAGTATGGATCTACCGCGTGTACTGGCTATGGCCTAAATTAACACAGACCATGAATCACTCTTTTAGATGGATGACTCTTTTAGGGTTCAATATTTTGACTGCTGAAACTAACATGAGTTCGGAACTAATATCTTAGAGACAACTAATTCTGCAGTTGTTAATAGTCTAAATCAAAGGTTCACTGAGTGTGCGCCGCGGCGCCCGGAGGCACCGCAAATAGTCTCCAGCATCGCGCGACAGCCTCGCCAAAACGAAAAAAAAATGGAAAATATACTTAAAATTTTCAGGTCTCTAGTTTTGCTACATATTAAGGGTTTCGCCCGAAATAATCTGAACGTTAAGGGCGCAATGGCTTTAAAAAGTTTGGGAATACCTGGTCTAAAGAGTCTACACAATAGTCATGGCCAGCGGTTCCAAAACAACTTTCCTACAAGGTTTTGTTGTTAGGTTCCACATGCCAAGACAATGAGACCAACGTCAAAGTCCCGGCATAAAAACGATAGTACGATGTTTACTGGGCACAGCTAGGTATGTCTACAGAGAAGTCAACATGTAAAGTGACACGATATAGTATGGTAAGATGCCTGTATGAAAGATCAATCGTTTGTAAATAATACAATTGCATGTCACAAGGAAACAAAACCATATAAGGGAGGATACAATATGCAAGCGACATCTATCAAAGAAAGTTTTTTTTTTAATCTTGCAATATGTCACACGTGTTTACGTTGTGGTTTGCCCTCGCTTCAGAATACCATAAATTATTTTCTTTGTGAATTGGCAGTTTCATAGCACATACACTGTACATCAATTTACAGCAAAGAAACGAATGACACATTAAGTTGAAACGTTGGCATAATTTCGTGATAGAGAAATATATAATGAAACATTTATGGCTGGTTTATGCGACAAAATAACGTGAAATATGACCTGACATATGCTAAAAATAACCTAGACGGGCTCCCGCGTGACCGACCGTCTATATAGGAGACCTGTCAACTAAAACGTAAACATGAACTAGTTTCCGATTTGCATGAAATCCATTGATTGGCCATTCATTGATGCGACTCCAAATATATAAATAGCGACTAATTAAAATCCCAACAATAATTTAAAAAACGTAACTAACTGGTTCCAAATTAATTCAGTTAGAAGGCCTGCAGTAATTACGATAGCCACGACTCAATACTCTGATTGATAGACGAGGACTTACCATAAAGAAGCTTACATTGAATTAACAGATTTCGAACTCGCACCCTCGTTAACGCCAAGAAAGACAATGGTCTGATTACTTCGCTACAAAGATGGCATGTGTGTTATATGGGATTCCCTATCTTGATCTGGCTTACTATAACAAACTATAACTTATTCCCATCTTAACCCTTTAGCTGCGAAGGTATCCTTAAGGATACGATGAGGGGTTGCGGCTATTTTGCAGAGATCTTCTTCTTAGTTTCCCATGGAAACAATTCGTCTGGATGCTTTATTATAAGCTTCCAGACATATTTTTCCTTGGGAAGCTAGGAAGAGGAGGATATCCATAAAATGGTGATGGTTTCTCATCATATCCATAAGAACACCTCAGCAGCTAAGTGGTTTATTTTGTGGCATTACATTATATTATTAATGCTACAGAATCTTTCCAATATATAATCTTATATATATATATATATATATATATATATATATATATATATATATATATATGGATGCTCTGAACGCATACGATTCTGAGTGAGTTGCTGCAGTCAATACCATTCTAAACAGTCTTTGATGTTTCTTGTTCATAGTCGTCCTTGAGATCCATTGCTAACCGTCATGACTTCCATTATTACATTTCTATGCTGTTATTTCTCTATATATAATTTTTAAAACCTTCATTTTTCGTGTTTTGATATGGGAAGCTCTACATGTTGAATCTCTGCGGGTCTCACCAATGACCCAGAAGTTTCACTACCCATTAAATAAAAATCCATAGTAGATTACATGTCTATATATTGAAGGTTTCTCCTTGTGGATGCTTTAAAACACTTAATTTATACAATTATCCTTTTTATGTTTTTTGTGTGTGTTTGTTCCTATGTTTTTTTCATTTGCGTAAATCCATACTGCCTTTGTGATGGGATGGGAACCAGAGATGTAGTGTATAGCACTATGGAGGGGCAGCCTAGATACGCGGCTTTTCTAACTATATTCTAATTCGACTTAATTCCATACAGGCAATTAACTCGATGCCTGAAGCCATAGAGAAGTTCAGTACAAGTAGGTAATTGATGGCGGAAAATGAGCACAGTCAACTAAGCCTTAGCTACAATAGCTTAGAGTTATCTGTTAGGTGACAGATGATGAACGATAACTCTTCGAGACCTTGCTGTTGATTGCTCGCGGTTATGGAACGTGACAAAAGCACATCCAATGACATGTAATATAGATACATATCTACCTTCGAGTTCTAGTTGACGTGACATATTTTTTAATGACACTTGCCCTGAGTGGATAGAAAACCCACATACTTCCTATTTAGATTCGTTCTGAAATTCGTTTCCTTGCTGCCTTATGGATTGTCCATGTTTTACGGTCGTAAATTGTCAATGGGAATCTGCTAGTTCTTATCATATGTAATTTAGCCTTTCTCTTGGTGTCTTGCGAATATTTTTCATTTGCGATACTATTCATGCTTCTATTGGAATTCCCCTCTTAATTTCTATTGTTGAGTGCATTGAGCCGTGACCACTGACGGTATTAAAGACCTATATGCATAAAGTAAACAGGCCTTCATTCGGTATGTCTTTTAATATCGTCAGGTTAATTCATTGAACACATTTATATAATTAGAGTCGCCCGCCAAATAATAACTAAGCTGACCAATGAAATTCGGGCAATAATCACAGCCGGCTTTCCAGATCATCAGTCCACAGTACTCGACTTGAGCTCGGCCATGTATGAGCTGTTCATATTCGCTCATAAATACTAAATATGCATGAAATCTTCCAATTCTTTGTTATCAACTATGATTTTTGATCGGGTTTATACTTTATTTAAGCATGATTCAACTTTCTATCTCATGTGTCTGCTGATTAGAAGGACGTAGTCTGGAGAACGGGATGCATTGTTTCATGGTTTATAATTTAGCTGTAATATATATATATATCTCCTTTTATCGGACCAACACGTATGACTTCAGCACTATCCTTACAATCTATATATCGATGACGAGACAATAAACAGAAATTACATCATCAGTAACATGAGATGCCGATACGGTATTTTTAGCACTGAACATAATCTTCGCATTGCCGTGCGGTTAGAACGCCGTTCTCGAACCCTTAAGGTCCCGGGTCCAATACACGGCTGGTATATGCATTTTTTCTTTATTTCCGGCTTGTATTTCCACAGCCCATAGAAAACCTCCCTGTACTCCTTCACAGGAAAGCATGCAGTAACGAACACTATTTTTTTGTGTAAGAAAGAGATGAGTTAATTAACTACATAATAGATTGTCAAACATGGCTTGTTGATTGTCAAACATGGCTTGTTGAGTGTCAAACATGGCTTGTTGAAGTGCTTGACTAGTTTCGCTAGTAGAAACACTGATAATTGTATGCAAGGTATTTTTATTCTTTAAAAATAATTTAATAACCGAAATAATATTCTGGAAAGAGAAGTACTAAGTTCGCTAGAACGTCTCATATACGGAACATTTCCTTCACCGCGCCGTTGTTAAATCTGTTTGACAAAAAAAAGATGGCGGCTGTTTACCGTTGTCAAGTGCACTCACTCAATGAGACATTGTGCCAAATAGGCTTACAACAGCCAAATCACAGCATGTATGTAGTTCAGGGCATGCGCAATCGAAGCCGGTACCAGTTCACGTCCGCCCTGTCCATTTGTTATAATTTACAGTAGCGTCAAGACATTGTTCCATCGCATTTTCCGACAGCAACCTAGGCCTACAATGGATACAATTTATTTTGCGTTCGTAATGGATCCCGATTCGGATGAGGAGGTAAGTGTGCCGTTAACAGATGCAGATATCGCTCCAATAGATGATGTGTTGTTAGATAGAGATAATAGTGATACTGATTCAGTTCGCAGCGTGGCCGATGACGACATATTGGAAGAAGAAATTGTTGGAAATTCTAGTGTTCCTTCGGGGTATAGCCATGATTGGCTTAGCAACTTCGATGAAGTTGTTGGACCTATAGGCTTAGCTGATGACATTAGTGCGGTAGACGTGTTTCGTCTGTTTATTACAGATGATATTGTGAACATGTTGGTAACTGAAACTAATCGTTACGCTAAGCAGGTTAGTGATTCGAAGGGACAGGCCGCCGGCAATGCATCTCGTGTGAAGATGTGGAAGGAAGTCACAGCTGATGAGATGACAGCTTTTGTTGCTTTGGTGCTCTTGATGGGACTGACCAAACGTTCCTCCTTTGAATTGTATTGGTCTAATGATGGTCTCATCAAGATGCCTGGGTTCAGGAATATCATGAGTAGGAATAGATTTTTAGCTATTCTTTCATTCCTGCACCTTGTAGACAACACAACAGCTGTTGCACGAGGGCAACCGGGTCACAGCAAGGCGTTCAAGATACAGGGGTTTGTTGACAAACTTATTCCTCTGTTCCAACAGTATTATGGCCTCTCCAAAGAAATCAGTATCGATGAA
This sequence comes from Meghimatium bilineatum, assembly GCA_034231615.1. Classification (NCBI taxonomy): domain Eukaryota; kingdom Metazoa; phylum Mollusca; class Gastropoda; order Stylommatophora; family Philomycidae; genus Meghimatium; species Meghimatium bilineatum. Next base: position 22,158,300 of record CM067320.1, on the reverse strand, counting down.
AGCATGATTGGCAATACACCATATTGCTATAAATCCTAAACGGTTGTCCAGTGGCAAGCCTGCGCTTCCTGACTGTGTAGTCTGTTCAGATCTGTCAAAGAAGCGTCACCAGACTCAGTACGTGTGCGCAGCATGTCAGGTCACTCTGTGCCCCTACCCCTGCTTCCATAGATACCACACATTGGTACATTTCAAAATTGATTGTTCCTCTGAGCTGCACAGCATGTAGGAGAGCAGCACAGCCTGTAGGTTTACTCCAGAGCTGCATGGCCAGTGGGTAAGTCATTTGTGTTGTTTGTTTTTATGTAATTTTAAAATAAAAATTGTCTTCACCTCTTGCGCAAACCTCGGGTAGGATACATAAAAAAAAAACCAATTACACACCCATTTGTAGTATTCAATTCTGCATTTACATGTGTTGATATTATTTTAAAAGCTCTAATAACAAAAATGTTATTGAGTTTTCCGAACACCCGTGTCTTTTTTGCATATATTTTGTTTTTTCAAGAAAATGTCTTCACCTCTTGCGCAAAACTCGAGTAAGATACATAAAAAAAGAAACAATTACACACCCATTTGCAGTATTCAATTCTGCATTTAAATCTGTTGAAATTATTTTAAAATCTCTAATAGCAAAAATGTTATTGAGTTTTCCGAACACCCATGTCTTGTTGTTTCTGTTGGTTTTTTGCGCAAAAAAGGTGTTCACTTCCTGCGCAAACCCCGGGTATGTTACATAAAAATTTTTAAAATATACATACATTTGCGGTATTCAATTCTGCATTTGCACGGACAATTTTTTTTTTTATCACGAATAACAAAAAAGTTATTGCATTTCCGTAACACCAACCAGAAAAGATGAAAATTCTCAAAAGAGAATCCGGTGGCAGGAAGAGGTTTTGTATTTTTTAATCCGGCTTGCTAAAGGTTACAAATGAACGATCACGCACAAACTATTTAGGACAGATATAAATAGTTTGAGGGAAAACTTAAACAGAGATAAATTATAAAGATAACACGCTCTATACAAAGAATGATTGCTGAACCAGCAGAGTTAAGAGATTAAGCCACAGCGAATAGTCAAAGACAACTATAACTGGATTTTAGTCGTTAATAGCCACACGTGCAAGAAAAACAAAATGCATATAGATGACATAATTAGGTTTAGTGTCACTTAATTCTTTACTGGTAGTTCTTGCAATGCAACAGCCTAATACGATTAGATTTCACGTGAGATCGTTAGGTGACAGATGATGAACGATAACTCGTCGAGACCTTGCTGTTGATTGCTCGCGGTTATGGAACTTGACAAAAGCACATCCAATGACATGTAATATTTTTAAAATTAAAGCTGGTACGCTCATTTGTTGTACGGCCCCAAGTGAAACCAATAATAACAACACTGTAACCTGTCATGCCGGTCGCAAGATACGACTAAGGATGTTGTGGGGATACGGTTGGAAACAATGCTGAAGTTGGAATCGTGTTAGGCTGACAGGCGCGCAGATATCGCAGCCAATCTGTAAATCATGACACGAACCGTTCTCAAAACTACATTATGTTAACCAGTAGAAATTTGAGAACAAACGATGAAATGTGAGTGAAAAATGAGCAAGACATGTGCTGACAGTGAGAATAGAAGAGATAAGCAAGGGTGAACAAACGATGATGATGACAACGAGAATTGACATTATTACAACAATGATGAGAAGCTCATTCTGTGGTGGACTCCCTTCCCACCCCTAACTACGCAACCGCTCTCATCCCAAATAAATAAACCAGACATCTCCTTATTCACAACAACTATTTCTCAACTGCCTGGGAAATATTTTACAAAAACCTTTAATAATTACTAATTCTCCGTATAACATAGTTCTGATAACATACAAACAGAACTAATCAAAGCAGCAGTAGAGAGCGGAAAAAAATGGCTGAACAGACTTTTCAATGTAATATTAAAGAAACAAGAAACACCAGAAGACTGGAGAAACGCGACAATCATTCCCGTATGGAAGAGAAAAGGAAGTAAGAGAGACTGCACAAAATACAGAGCGTTATCCTTACTAAGACACACATGAACAATTTAACAACATATTAGAACAACGATTACGAACATATATTGAACCACAACTTCAAAACACCCAAATGGGCTTCCGTAAGAACAAAAACTGTACTGATGCTATCTTTACACTTAGACAGCTAACAGAAAGAGCCTCAGAAAACAACAAAGAATTATACATCGCATTAGTAGACCAAGAAAAGACATTCGACAGAGTAGACAGACAACAACTATGGAAAACACTATTAATCTATGGAGTACCAGAACATTTAATCAATATATGCAAGGGCATTTATGCTTAAAGCCAATGTGAAGTAAGAACAAATGCAGGTGCGTCCAATAAGTTCCAAATTCAATCAGGAGTTCGCCAGGGGTGCATCCTATCCCCTGTACTTTTTAGAATATATCAACCACATTTGTAAAATAACAAGTACCAACGAAGAAGATAACATAAAAGATAAATTGAACGACGACCTTTGCAGACGACCAAGTACTAATAGCGATACCAGAAGAACAGAAGAACAATTGCAAGTACACATGAACAGACTCCACACAGCATGCCAAAAATTCAACATGAAGATTAATATTGAAAAGACAGAAATAATGGTAATAGCAAATAAAAAAGAAATATCACTATCTCCATCTATAATAAACACCTTAAACAGGTAAATGAGTTCACCTATTTATGAAGAATTATATCGAGTGAGGGGAAAACCATTAAAGAGATACAAAATAGATGCAACAAAACATATCAGATCCTAGGACAGATAACACGTATTTTCAAGAACAAAAATGTAAACATAGACACTAAAGTTGCATTATACAAGACTATTATTATTACATCACTGTGTTACCGGTGCCAAACCAGGTCAATGACAGCACAGGACAAAAGAAAAATAGTGACAGCAGAAATGACATATCTACGAAGAATACTCGGAGTGTCGTTAAGAGATAGAATTAGAAACGATAACATTAGACAGATAACCAAAACAATACCAGTATTGGAACACATCAAAATACAATAGATCAAGTGGTTTTCACACGCTTCCAGATTACGAACACATAGCATGCCACAAATGGTCATGACACATAGACATAACGGCTATAAATACAGAGGCAGACTATGTAAAAGATGGATCACAGAAATCAAGAAGCCACAGGAACAAGCTTACAAACAGTACACAAGAGGGCCATCTCCAGAGAACTCTTCCACCCCTGACGCCGCAAGGCAAAACAAGGGCGACAGCATATAGATAGAAAGAATTCTCCGTATAGATCACAAAATGAACATCACAAGGCCTGCACATTTTAGAATAACATTAAGATTCCAAAAGCAGATTAACTCGGCATCATTTGGATATCGGCAATAAGATTAATATAAAACGCGACATGTATTCGTCACTGACGATGTTTAGCTGACAAGCAGAACGAAATACACGTCTTCTTTGACATCAAGGCTGCCATACTGTTTTAACATAACTTAAAACGGCGGTAAAGTTATTTTAGTACAGATTGCTCATTTTAAAATTCAATTACAAAAATAACAGAGCAATATCAACATAAACATGAATGATAAAGCAAACAAAAATATAATGTTTTCTTGGAGCTAAAGTTAATGGATATTCTCCAATAGAGATACAACACGTGCAACACGTTGAGGAGAGAAATATTAGCATTTGGAATTATTTTTAAAGTGCTTTGTATCGATTGTGTGTCCAACAAATGGGATATTTTATGTAACTGTTTCCGTGAACAATGATTGTGTTTATTTTGTTGCTACTTTATTGTATTCCGTATTTAAATTAATCTCTAACAAAACATCAATTTCTGTATGTTAATGGATTAAAGTCTAGTTTTTACGGTCATACCACTTATAACCACAATTTTTATTTGAGAATGTTTTTCTTCCTAATGAAGGAAATGTTTTATGTTGTTCTGTGACTGTTCACAATAAACCCACGTAATGAATAAAGTTAACCCATCGCACGTAATAATGCCGTAGGGGTGTGAGATGTATGCAACCTCACGTTTCAGTGGCTCTACTATATGAGAGCGGTATCCATCTCCTCTTAATCGCAGTCTTTACTTCCTGAATTAATCCAGTACCCAATTAAGGCTAGGTTGATCCGGGGGCCGTTGTGATCTGAAAAACATTTCCGCCTCAATCGGGGAATGAACCAATGACGACTCATATTCGAAGCCAATGACGACTCATATGCGAAGCTAACCACTGTGCTACGTGGCTCACGTCATCCATATACGAGGATGATTCAATTGAATATCTTGATTTTCATGCCAGTATCATGTAATATGTCAATATTGTTGTTAAAAATGTCGAAACCTCTCGCATGTGCCATCTTGGTGCAGATGAGAACGTTAGGCCCTACGTCATAACAGTTTAGAGATGATCACCACACTATTGATATGCGCTGAGGAGGTGTAGATCACCACACTATTGATATGCGCCGAGGAGGTGTAGAGTTCTATTATAAGTTTATGATCTGTGAAGAGGTGAAAGCTATACAAAAAATAATCAGTAAATAAAGAATCAGTATCGTGATGCATATCTGCAAATCTAGCAAGTGTATAAGTGTAGTAGGAAACTTCAAAACGGAGTGAGCTCTGTAGCAGACTTTTCACTACCGGTGTTTCTCATGCCCTTTGAATCAATATACATTTACATTAATTTACAGACAGTATTATTAACTTTTGAATAACTTTCACATTTTTTGGTTTTGTTTATGAAGAAGCTCATTAATGAAACCGAAACGTCATTTTATCAATTTTCGTTAATGTTAGCATTATTTATATTATCTTATTATGATTAGCTATGACATGTTCTCGTTCCTTTGTAACACATAACTACCTAGGAGATCCCTAGAAGTCGCGGTAGGGTAGTGTTAATCGAGTTCCTCATCAATATACAGTTCTGTGGTGGACTAATAGGTAATCATCCCTAAGAAATGTCACATTTTGACTTTATTCCGTGATTTTCATTGGTCACTGTGTTCATTTTGTGTCAACGGCCAATGAAAATCACGGGAACATCAAATAGAGTCCCCTTTGAAGGATTATTTCCGATGAGTCCAGAATACTTTATTTATAACGAGGGACTCGTGTTAATTCACTAGCCTGACAACAAGCAGACCCCGGTTTTGAATTCACTCGTTATTCATAGTATGAAAAAAAAACATCGCTCCCTTGGTTCATCCAGCTAAAAGAAAATAGCGTGCCAGGACTCAAGCTCAGGGAAGATCAAGTAATGCGTCTTCGAAACTGAGCAAGTGCTGTAGATGACGCTAGTCGTGAGGTTTTTGACCAACATCTGTCTAGGCAGCTGATCATTTATAGGAAATCGTGTGCTATAACATTGGTTCTTAACTCACTTTACCCTTACCTTACTTTTTTAAATAGCTTCCTATACATATCCTATTGTTACTATCTTAATGTATACTATCGTGGCACCCACCTGTTGCGATGTCGTATTATATCTACCGATTACAAGCTAAAGGCACAACTAGTTTTTTATTAACCACTCAGCAATTAACTCAGCATATATAACTATGTACTGTGATGCTGATTCATATCTTATCTATTTTTGTCATTGATCTATGCTCAATTTTTTTCGGTATTTTCTGTATCGTTATTACATATATTGAATGAAAAAGAGTTGGAATGAACTGACTTCTGTTACACAAATCGGTCTGGACTTTACGATGTTAGTTGATTAATCCAACTATCGACGGAATGACCCAGACTTGATTAGAGAAACTCCCTCCATCAACGGACGTCACTACCGGAAGTCAAATGAATGATAAAATCAGAGAAGAGACACTTCAAAATTTCATCACAGATGTTATCAGAAAACGTCGTTAGTCCTACATCGGGCATGTCCTGCGCAGACACCAACAGAATACACCACCAATCTCTTGAATGGATAACTACAGGCAAAAGAGCAAGGGGTAGACCAAAAGAAACACTCAGAAGAACAATACTTAGAGAAAGTAAAACAACCAATATTCATACTATTCAAGAACCTCACAGAATAGCTTTGAACATACAGAATTGTAGAGATCTGACCTCTGCCCTATGCGCTAACTTCAGCACAAAAGGAAAATGAATGAATGAATGAATTACATATATTATTTTACTCACTCTTTCTCTTATCTATTTGTCAGACGTAATCATCTTATCTTATCTATTTCTCACATTTAATTTTATTTCTTCTCACAGATCTATTTGTGACACGTACACTTTTTCTCTGGTCTATGTGTCTCATTTAATCGCTTCAACAAATCTATTTGTCCCATTTAATCTCTTTAACGAATTTTTATGTCACATTTAATATCCTTAACAGATCTTTTGTTGCATTTAATCTGTTATTCTATTAGTCATGGAATGAATGTAATTGAAAAAAATTGTATCATGGTTTGAAGATTTTCTGCGATAACTGCGCCTTACAGTCTGACACTTCTGATTTCAGCTTATCGTCTTGGTCCTTTTGACCTTTATGGAATGTGACAGCCAACCCCACCCCCAAACTCTTCGTAGTCACCTCTTTCCGCCAGTCACCTCTTTGCAACCTGGCCCAAAACTTCCGGTTCAGAATGCAAAAAGTAGGGTCAATCAGTCGCGTATCGCAGGAGGCGATTAAGGAAAGTTGGGGATAAGTTGCTAATCTGTCACTTGTCAAAGAAATCCTCATTTTCACTGCGTGTATTGAATTCTTGATCTCATTGAATGACGAAGAGATACCGACCAGAGTACATTGCAACTTTGTGCTATTGTGTCAGACTTCTGAGAGAAATGTTAGATGTGTCATCAGTGGAAATGTTAGATGTGTCATTATTGCAGATGTGTCATATTCCTGAGTGGAGAGAAATGTTAGATGTGTCATCATTGTAGATGTGTCATATTCCTGAGTGGAGAGAAATGTTAGATGTGTCATCATTGCAGATGTGTCATATTCCTAAGTGAAGAGAAATGTTAGATGTGTCATTATTGCTGATGTGTCAGATTCCTAAGTGGAGAGAAACGTTAGATGTGTCATTATTGCAGATGTGTCATATTCCTAAGTGGAGAGAAATGTTAGATGTGTCATCATTGTAGATGTGTCATATTCCTGAGTGGAGAGAAATGTTAGATGTGTCATCATTGCAGATGTGTCATATTCCTAAGTGAAGAGAAATGTTAGATGTGTCATCATTGCAGATGTGTCATATTCCTAAGTGGAGAGAAATGTTAGATGTGTCATCATTGCAGATGTGTCCTATTCCTAAGTGGAGAGAAATGTTAGATGTGTCATCATTGCAGATGTGTCCTATTCCAAAGTGGAAAGAAGTGTTAGATGTGTCATCATTGCAGATGCGTCATATTCCTAAGTATAGAGAAATGTTAGATGTGTCATCACTGCAGATGTGTCAGATTCCTAAGTGGAAAGAAATTTTAGATGTGTCATCATTGGAAATGTTAGATGTGTCATCATTGCAGATCTGTCAGATTCCTAAGTGGAGAGAAATGTTAGATGTATCATCATTGGGGAATTATTAGATGTGTCATCACTGCAGATGTGTCATATTCCTAAGTGGAGAGAAATGTTAGATGTGTCATCATTGCAGATGTGTCATATTCCTAAGTGGAGAGAAATGTTAGATGTGTCATCAATGCAGATGTGTCCTATTCCAAAGTGGAAAGAAGTGTTAGATGTGTCATCATTGCAGATGTGTCCTATTTCTAAGTGGAGAGAAATGTTAGATGTGTCATCATTGCAGATGTGTCCTATTTCTAAGTGGAGAGAAATGTTAGATGTGTCATCATTGCAGATGTGTCCTATTTCTAAGTGGAGAGAAATGTTAGATGTGTCATCATTGCAGATGTGTCCTATTTCTAAGTTGAGAGAAATGTTAGATGTGTCATCATTGCAGAAGTGTCAGATTCCTAAGTGGAGAGAAATGTTAGATGTGTCATCATTGCAGATGTGTCATATTCCTAAGTGAAGAGAAATGGTAGATGTGTCATCATTGTAGATGTGACAGACTTCTAAGTGGAGGGAAATATTAGATGTGTCATCATTGCAGATGTGGTACTCGTGTCAGGTCACAGTACCGCTATTTTTGCTCCCCGTTCAGATCACGGCAACATAGGAGCCAAGATGGCATCTAAAAATTAAAATATCAACATAACCCTTGGAAATGAATATATTATAACCAGTAACCTCTGCGTACAACGTACATCAACAATATACAGGGCAGGATTTACGTATAAGCTGCACAAGCTATAACTTTGCTGAGCAATTGTCAAATATACTTAAATAAATTGTAGCATTATTTGTAAAAGGGCGCACGTCCGGAAAGTTTAAGGCCTTATCAAGTCTAAATTCGGCACTGACAACATACACTATCTATCTTAAAAAATATTACAGAAAACATAAATTCGTTGCAAATATGAAACACATTTTATTGACCGCAGTTTGAAAAGATGAACATTGAAAAGAAGAAACGTAAACAGAACGACAGAGATATAATATAAATACATCTTCAGGAGACAGTAACTATATAAATTGACGATAGATTAAGGGAATCCTTCATGGGAGATCATGTGACCAACTCTAGGTAATTGTCCTGGTGATCAGTCCTACATATCTGTCTTGTGTCTTATTATAGGTAACTGGTCTAACTAGCTGTCCTCGTAACACTAGGTAACTGTAATCGATACTAACTGTAAGTACCTGTCCTCGTGACTAACGTCTAAGTAGCTGTCCCCGTAATTAATTCTGGGTAGGTGCCCCGTAATAAGCTCTAGGAGCTGACCTCGTTAATAACTAGCTGCCCGGGTTACTAACTCTAGGTAGCTGCCCTCGTTACTAGCTCTGGATATCTGCACTCGTTACTAACTCTAGGTAGCTGTCCTCGTTACTAACTAGCTGTAATGGTTACTAACTCGATATAGCTGACATTGTGACTAACTGTCATCGTTATTAAATCTATGTATCTGTCCCGTGACCAAATAACAATACTCGTGAACCCAATCTAGGCTTTGTGACTAACTAGCTGCCTATGTTACTAAATTTTGGTAGCTGTTCTCGTGACTTTCTCTAGCTACTATTCTAGACTAACTGCTATAGTAGACCCTTATCCAGAAGAAAGGTTCTTCCAACGATTCACATTTACTGTCATTCAACAGGTTCACTGATCTGAGATTTTTATTGGTGATTTTGCGAATACTTGGTGTCGTCAGCCAATGACAAGTCAGATTCTATAAGATGAGTGACGACATGTGTAAATAGTTCAAAGGGACCTAAATCTAGAAAAAGTATGTGGCTATACTAGTTTCATTGTAAGAGTTGTTTAACTTCAGTTTGACTTGACTGGAAGAACACAACCTTTGGCTTCTCTTGAATTAGGTCGCTGAAAAATAAAATATGCTTATTATTGATGTAATAGTTATGGAGTAATTTTTTGATTAACGTTATTTCGTTGCAATCACCCAGTAAACATGGCAATCACCCAGTAAACATGGCAATCACCCAGTAAACATGGCAATCGTCCAGTAAACATGGCTTTGACCTATTTTATGGGTCATTGATATTCTAAAGGAGAGTTTCAGAAGATTAACGTTTTAAAAAGTTTTTACTCCCATGTAGGGATTAGATTCGGAATACCCCTAAATGGTTCAAGTCTATGTTTACCGGGAGATTGCGACCGAAAAACTCCTATTTGTTATAGAATAATCATACAGGAATACTTTGAATTCTGTTTAAATGCGAACAATTGAAATATTTTTGTATGTAGAAAAACGTTTCGTAACGTAACTCATTCTTATTTTTTTTTTCAGACTTACAGATTGATGACCTGACAAAGTTAAATTCAACCCAGGCAGCCAGCAATGCAGAATGGTTGTCATGAAAAGAGACAGACTATGGCAAAGTTCCTCCCCGTTCTTCATTGGATGTTGGGCAGGTATGCAATAAGTATTAGGCTATCATGGTGTTCGTGCTATACATGCACAGATATATCTGATATCGTTCCTATTTTTGTATTTGTGGTACAGGAGATGAGGCAATCTGTTATATCATGTGCGATGTCGGAAAATTGTTACCTTGTCGCTTCTGGACAGCTGATCTGTAGGCATCGTTTTTATCTTCTCTTGGTGATTCATGACCGTCTACATTATAACATACATTGGCTAAAAGGAAATCCAGCCTTCCAAAATAATTAATTAGAATATTATCTTGATTTTCATTGCTTGTCACACAAAGTTTAATCACATTGACTAATAAAAATTCCCTGAATAGTCAAATGTGTCATTAAGCAATCTTGATTTCCCACTATTCAGTAGGTCTTCTAGTGTAGACGATAATGTGTGATCACAGTCCCACTTTGATCTAATACTTGCATATCCTACTATAATAACGCTGAGTGCAAGAAGAAGAAGACTAGGATCGATCGATATCATATTTTGTGACTTAAATAGTGTACAGACGACTGAGTATTTGATCATGTCCTTGACTGCCGCATGTCAGCTTGACAGAATCGCGAGTTCAGACACAGATTTTTGTATATATGGATTCACTACAGGATTTTTCCTCGTCACTAACACAGTTGATAACATCCACTGCCGGGAATTATTATACATTCGTGGTTTTCTTTAGCAGTAAGCATAGAGAAATCTCTTTTCTTGAATAACAGAAAGCGATAAGTGACGTTTGTTTGTTTATTTCCTTTCCCCAGGGTGAATTATGGTTGATAGTATCCACACTTGCTGAGGTTGCGTGAGCTTCACTTGTCCTTCCAATGTCAGATGAATTCCCTTGGTGCATTGAATTCATATTTATTCACGGTTATAATGATGTTTTCTATTCACCAGTTCCTGTTCTACCTATTGTAGGAAAGAAAATCCCCCATCGTGCACGATTCAAAGTGAATGACTTAATACTCAAACAGATCAACAAAATACAATATGCAACATTTATCATAACGAAGACATTACATATAATAAGTTCAACAAAGATAATGAACGGAATAAGGCAGACAAAGACAGCTTTCACAAAAATGAAGAATATACTGTGTAATATCTCAGTAAACAGAGGTGAGAAAGAGTATTCTCCAGAGCTATACAAAACAGACACTGAAACTTCTTTCGGTCTACATCATCTGTCTTCAACGTGGCCTCTCGGTCACTTTAACCATACATGGGATGTAACAGCTAACTTTACCCCTAAACCTCCTTAGTCGCCGTGTATGGTGATAAATAATATACCCACGCAAACCTATGAGACAGTGTTACTTAGCTAACAGATGATCAAATCCTTATCCTGAATAGTCAAGAGAGATGATCACATCACGTGCGGCAATACTAATCTTGGCTGATGCGACTGATAATCGGTCGCTTTGTGCATACTCATAATTTGTGTCCCCAACCAACGAACGTCATACTGTATACGGTATATATATATATATATATTATATATATATATATATATATATATATATATATATATATATATATTATATATATATATATATATATATATATATATATATATATATATATAATAACAGTAATGATTTACGGTTGTGAGGCATGGACATTAAATAAAACAATAGCAAAGAGAATCGCTGCTTTTGAAATAAGATGCTACAGAAGAATTTTACATATACCACGGACAGCTAAAAAGATAACGCTGGAAGTGTTAAGATCAATAAATGTCGAAGGGGACTGCCTCGTTAACAACATCTTAACAAGAAATGTGAGTTTTTTTGTGGTCATAAAAATAGACATAACAGCATGGAAAGATTAATAGTTATAGGTAGAGTTAACAACAACAGGGGAAGAGGGCGCTCAAGACGACGATTTTGCAGTGATATTGTAAACGTTTCACGTTTACAAGTTATCTAAGTAAAGCAAAAAGACCTTGGACAGATGTCATTCTGAGCTCAAGCAGTAGAAATAACTTTAACATTTAGGAGATATTTTAAGCAGAAGTGAGTTGAAACCAGACAGTAAAAAGTTTAAAAATAAAAATTATGGGTTGGACCACACAAGTTATTTACGTATGTTTCGCTAACTGTCACGCGTGTCAACATGACAGAGTTGTTACAACACAATTTGTTACGAGGAGAAAACGATGGGAGTGTAGGAAACCTTTAAAGTTACAGTCTCGATTAACAGTATGGGCGCCTGGTATATGTATGGAGCTAGCGTTAATTACAGGCTAGACATCACATGTATGACACCAGAAAAACAACATATGTGAGTTCATAAATGGAACTTGTAATATGTCAAGAAAAAGTGGAACCAGATGCACCCAATTGCAGAACCAAATGACCCCTACCACCAAATGTCACGCAAGAAATAAACCACCATCTTCAGATTACGAACTGGCCACAACAGACTGAGAAGTCACATGTTTCGAAAGCTGAAGATTCGTGAGACAGACCTGTGCAACTGTGGACTGAGCCCAGAGACTGCAGAACACATTCTTCATGCCTGTCAACTCTACCAAGAAGAACGGAGAAAATATGGCCCACAGAGGACGGCACTGCTTCCAGACTTGAGGGGTTCCATGGATGACCAGAAACGAATCACACAATTCACTGAAGCTATTGGTGCTGTAACCTGATATCTGACTGAAGAACTATGAAGAAGAAGAAGATATGTAAAATATTCGCCTCTTCCGGTGTAATTTCGGAGTCATTATATATATAATGACACACAATATAGGTGTCATTTCGCCTCTTCCGGTCAATCCATACTACTCATACCACTGTGACCGTCGATGTCATTACTGTTCGTTTTCCGTTATATGTTTTAATTTAGTTTCAATTGTTTGTCTTGATAAAGGCCTTTTTGTCGAAACATTGATTTGTGCGTGTCATTACCTGTGTTATTAAGTATTATGAAAACTTTATTACCCTATTCCTGATCTACCTGTCTGATATATGCGCCTTTCTGTACAACAAATCCATCTTCAACCTGGTTTTTAGGTCACTTTAAACATGTATGTGATGAGACAGCAGAACCCTCTCCAAAATACTTCTCAGTCGTTTTCTTACTGCATGCATGTCAATGCACATCTTTACTATTGTTTTTGGAAATAATAATTATCTTCAGATCCTGAACATACAGAATAGAAATCACACCTACAGAATTCTAAAAATGTGTTACACGAACTATTCCTCTCGTGGAATGAGTCAGAAACTACATAGCAAAATTGCATAGAATTTCTTCGCAATTCAGAGAAGAAGGAAGAAAATATGAATGGATTACAGATTTGAAACTCTTCCTAATCTGATAGGCTCGTGGATGAATTAACTCTAATCACACAGTTCAATGCAGCGATTGGTTCAGCAATTTGATATCTGACAGAAAAATGCCGAAGAAGCAGAATGTATTTTTGCATATCTAGTTTATATGAGAGCTCTTAATGTATCTGTTTTTCTGTTCAGTCACCCCGTTCTTAGGTATTATCATATATTATATGCATCAGTTATATCGATAATATGCTGGTTTACTGTCTACGTTCTCTACACAATAATGTCAAGTTAGGTATATACACAAATTAAAAAGGTAATGTTATCTTTCCAATGTCTGTAAGGCGTATTGGAGAACACTGTGGCAGTAGACCATTGGGGGAGTGGGGGGTGGGAAGTAAGGGGAGAGTGTTGTTCATAAACTACGTTAAAATTTTTTATTATATTTATAACCTCCCCCACCCCTGTCAACAAACTATCAAGAATTCAGTGACAACTTTACAATTTTTCCATAAATATTATATCAAATATTTGAATATATATTTCATATATTCATATAAGGCGCATGCAGTTGGCGTCTGTGGGTCTCACTAATGGCTCACTATACAAAACCAATCATGCAACAGAAAACCTTATTAGATGACATGTCTTTATATTGAGGTTATCTTCTTATAGAAGCTTCATGGCACGTCATCTATACAATCCCGTAGTCGTAACCTTCGATAAGTTACCATGTTGTTCCGACAGGCCGACGTTGTGCTTGAACTAGTTACGGGCACGGCGTGGGTGGGCGGAACAACAAAGAAACCTGTCGCAAGGACCAGAGTTGTGCCCTGATGTCGATGTCTGTTTCGGCAACATTAGACTCGAAACATCATTGAGTTGGATGTCTGCTGGAACAGAGTGCGGAGCACTTATGGGAATGCCCCACGTGATGTGATGCCAGTTTCTAATCAAGAATCAATATATAATACACGAACATCAACGTTTCTATCACACGACTTATATCAAGAGCTCTTTTACAGCACAATAAACGACGAGTAATAACGACACTGTCCCCAGTCACAGGACAGAGGTAAATATAGATACATATTGGAAGAGTAAAAACTAGAAGGTTAGAAGCAAAACAAAATAAACTGAAGAATGGTACAACATAAATTCTACCCGTAGAATTGACGGATATTGATCAACGGGGATATTTTGTTCATTTGAGAAATTTACTTTTTTTCATGCGTCTGTCGAATCCGGTCACCCTAAAAACAAAATTTGATGCCCCTCTCCTGAACATCACACAAACCTCGACGGTCTGTGCTATTGATATGGTCAGTAACAGACTACCAATCTGGTTGTTAACACTATACATATGTTAACAGAATCGGACTCCGATTGTGTCGCATTTCTTGCAACCACTTTTAACAATGAAGATTGTTTTACTTGCGTATCACACAGCGTCATCTAAGTCAGGGCTCGGCAACCTATGGCACGCGTGCCACACTTGGCACGCCAAGCAATTTCAAATGACACGCAGACTCTTCACGTTTCCAAATTATTACATCTGTTTGAAGAAAATTACTTTTGCTCATCTTTCAGCTCTTGGATCAACCTATTCTGTGAGCAAATTTTCTCTCACATGAAAGCAGTGCTAAATCCACAGCGTAGTCGCCTAACGCCTGTCATTCAGAAAATTGTGTCAAACTCAAAGTGACAAAGTATGTTGTTTATATTGAGCAACTGGCCTAGACCATGCAAGGGCAAAGCTCCTATTAATAATAAAAAAGTTTTTTTAAAATCTTTCAAGGAACTATTTCTTTTAATGTTGTTTACAACTTTACATATTATTGAATATCACCATATATATTAATTAATTAAGATATACAAATAAAATATATGGTAAAATAAGAATATTGACCTTGACTTGTATAAAATGATGTGATGTTGGCACTCTGAATAATTTGAAACCTTAAGTTGGCACACAGTTAGCAAAAGGTTTCCGACCCTGATCTAAGTCATCATCCATTTGTAAGTGTTACACCATGACATACGTAGGGGAGACAGGTAAGAGGCTCGGTCAAACGTGAAAATAAATGTTAAAAACTGAAGCAAATTGACCTCACAAATAACTTTTCATTGTTTTAATAATGTATACAATCACTTACTCGTCTCCTAGACATTCGTCTTAGAAAGTGCTCTAGCCCAAGGACGACAAACGCAGAAGTAATACCAACACCCGCAACAAAGAAAGTTCCAGAAAGTGAGTACATGTCTAGGCCTTTATTTCCTTCCTCTTTAGGGCAAGTGACGTCGGAATTCGGCCACCATTGAAGACGTAGGGATCCAAGCTGCCGTTCTTTTTGAAGTTCTAAAATACTTTAAATTAACATTAATAATATTAATAGCACATATTTTCGTGATGGCAAAACACCTGATAATAAGTGAAAATTCTACGTGTAAATTCCACAGTAGTATATGGAAAATAAACTAATGTAATGTTAATGAAAAGTAAACTTATGTAATGTTATTGAAAAGTAAACTTATGTAATGTTTAATGCACAAAGTATCTTCAAGTTTATGTTTGTATCTTGAGAAATCTGAGAATCTCTTGCATGGGGACTATGATACACTAAAATAACAGCGTCTTTCGTGAAAAATTTTACCGAGTTGTGACACCGCAGGTCCGATGACGGCGGTTTATATTTTTTAAACATGATTTGAAGGGTGTGCATTAAGTTTACATCATGTGTTTTCTATTTTCTCGCTCAGATCCCTCAAATATGATCGGATATTTAGGAGCAATCTTACTTGTAGTATCAACTGCATTAAACGATGCTCCACGCAAACCTTTGTGCAGTTTCTAATTACATTGGATCAACACTAGTATAGACACTAGCAATCACTGATGAAGCAGGAGTCTATCATACAAATGGGATGTTTTTTTTGAAAGATGATATAGAGAGCGAAGAAAAAAAACCACCAAAATTATCGTTTATGATAAAATCATGATTTACTATTACTGCGTGTTATTTATATTGTTGTGTCGTGAAACATAAACATAACTGATGTTTTATTCTTTCCAGTTTACCCATTTGTGCATTACAGCCTCGGGTAGAAGAGATTTCTTGAGATAACCTGTGTGTGTGATTCACATATGTTTGTTTCTGTGACGTATTTATGTAATCCATCTTTTACATGGTCAACCTGTGGGTTTACATCCACTGTGTCCAGGGCCGGATTAAGCCATCTTGTACTATAGGCGCAAACCCACATGTGTGCCCCCTTCTGCCCCGGGCCCCCGATCCTCCCACTGACCGCTGGTATGTTCAATATTATACCAAAAAAACTAACAAAGAAAAACAGTTGTTAACACATATATGTGTACTACTATAACTCATATAAAGCCTACAATATGGTATTTTTGTATTACAATTAATCAGTTGTGTACTAATAATAGACAAAAATACTATAACTTTTTTAATAGATGAGAAAGTCAGAGAGAAAAAGACATTTACATTTTAAATTTCTTTTTTCTAGACTTACATCTGGCAAAGTTATTGAGTACATCATCAAGTTAATTTTGCGCAACCAAGTCTGCCTCAATCATCAGCAGAGATAAGGAATCAGTCATCAGCAGAGATAAGGAATCAATCATCAGCAGAGATAAGGAATCAATCATCAGCAGAGATAAGGAATCAATCATCAGCAGAGATAAGGAATCAATCATCAGCAGAGATAAGGAATCAATCATCAGCAGAGATAAGGAATCAATCATCAGAAGAGATAAGGAGTCAATCATCAGCAGCGATAAGGATCAATCATCAGCAGAGATAAGGAATCAATCATCAGCAGAGATAAGGAATCAATCATCAGCAGAGATAAGGAATCAAGTCTTTCATGTTTCCTTGTTGATCTACTTGGATTTTTTGTACGTTTTAACTGAGAAAAAGAACGCTCAGTTGAACAGTTCGTAATGTTAAAAATACGCGCAAGGCGATTTCTACATTTGGAAAAGCACACTAAATGTTGTTTCTATTACTTTGTATAATTCTCATTGGCTGAACGTGTTGTTTTCAGATTTTGATGCTCGAAAATTGTTGCGAATATATGAGTGGAACTGTTTGTTGTAGTTCAGTATATAAATTATTGTTCAGATCTTCAGGATAAGCATTTATTACTCCTTCACAACACTGAGATGTTTGTGATACATCGACTAAACAAGAAAAAAAACTGCTATATCAATATATACGTCCTCGTCTACCCATCTTTCTCAAGTTTATCAACAATGGCGTAGAAAGCAGATATACGAAATTTGTCTCTGGCATTCAGAGATACCTCAGGGACATCACCATCAATGACCATTGTCTTTCGTTTACGATTATGGGTCAAAGTTGACTTATAATCCACACCTGGTGTTATTTCTTTTGCAGCTTTTTCAAATATTTCAAGTTCATTCCTAGATTCATGCAAGTGATCTGTTAGTGAAGAATACAAATCAGCACACGTTTTCAAGTTCACGTGGTCATTTTTTAGAGCTTGACTGACCCTGTGAAAATATTGTAATACTTCTTCCTAAAAGACAAGCATGAGAGCAAATTCTAATTCTTGCATATTCTTTGCAATGTTTTCTCTTTCTCTTCTTGTGTCCCCCTCCTTTGAGTAAAAAAATAGCACAATAAAAAAAAAAACCTCCAAGAATAAATAGCAAAAAACTGGGTGGGAGGTATTTTACCCCTCAGGTTATGGGATCAAGGATAAATAATGTACGATTCAATATTATATTTGCGTTTTGCTAATGTCATGTCGATTACGCGCGGCTACCGGGAAAAATATATACATTTTTCTTGAGGACTTGTGGTGCCTCCCCCCCCCCCCCAAACGATTGGTGCCCTAGGCACGTGCCTTGTTTGCCTAATGGTTAATCCAGACCTAACTGTTTCCATTGGCATGGTCAGATAAGTGTGATTATTAACAGTTTTGAACAGGAGTAGACGTGTGTTGGCGTGTCCAGATAGACAAAAACAGAAGCAGAGTGCAGATTATTTTCCCCACATCTCAAGACCTACTTCATTCCTGCTCGTGGTGCAACACGTTTTTTAAGCCCCTGGTTCGACTTCTCAGCCATTTAATGACTCACAGACAAACAAACCAAACTTGACCTATTTCAATGCCATACTCTCCGCCTAATACAGATGTGTCGGACCAATGACGCAAATAAAACGCCGACACAACGCATTTACATTCCTAAATTACATCCTGCTGGAAATCTAGTAGGACAATGGTCCTGCAACAAGAGATATCCAGCGGCAGTTTGAGAATGAACGCAAGAAGAAGAAGAATGCCATGCTCATCGCTATTGGGGAGGAGAAACATCATCCACTGTGTCTGTGCAACATTGTTTTTCGGGGAATGCTATTTACGGTAGTGAGGTGGCGTTTGCAAATCATTTAATATGTTGACTTCGGATGAAATTCAAAATTGACATTCTTTTAGCTAATCTCTCGATGTTATCTCTAATTGTCTAGTATCGTTACACGGATAATTCTACATAAACTCTCTCAACTCTTTCGTGACAAGTTTTATAAATAGAACAATAGGCATTTTTTGCCGTTAATGTTCACTTTTGGCTTTGGTAGTACAATTATGGTGTGATTTTGTTTGTTTGTTACCATTCCCAAGAATTGCGAGCAACTAGCTCTTACTTCCTATGTGCAGTAGGGTGGTTTCTCGGAGTTTTAATTCATACCCAGGAGACTTCAGTTTTTGGTTTAATGCAATGCCTATTGAAGAAGCCTACTCGAATATCAACACTGTATATCACCAGTCGGTCTGGTATTTTGCCTGAGTCACCGAGTGTGCATCTTTCCTCCAACGAGGAGCTTCGCAGTCGGCGAACTATTCCTCGTGTAGGAAGACCAATCGATTACCACCTTTGAGTCCCTAAGTCCCAGACCTAATGTCTTATGTATGAGCCATGTTAGGCAACGGCGACAGTCAAATTAGACTGATGGTTGCTACACCTTCCTAGGCTATGTGCTGCTTCGCTAAAAACAATCAGGGGTCTGGGATTTGACTTATGAAATTATCATGCACTCATCTCGTGCACTTTTGATAGTCTTTCAATCCATCGCCAAGCTTGGTATTTGTTTTGACTCTTCGCCATTGCGGTTATCACCCATTAAAGTAGATAGATTGTGCCTATTTCGGACGAGGAGCTTCGCAGTTGGCGAACAAATCTCGTGTAAGAGAGACATAATTCCTCTCTGTGCCTGTGGGTACTGAACCCAATTCTTTCTGTATGATCTATATTGGGCAATAACAACAATCGAGTTAGACCAGTTTTGCTATGTCCTCAAATACAAGGACGTGCTCCACGTCTACGTTGGGCACAGAGTCCAGAGTCCGAGTCTCAACACTGCTTCAGTGTGAAATTTGAACAATATGTGCTCGCCGTTAATTTTTTTTAATGCTTTTCCTTTGTGCATTAAGAATTGTAATTACAGCTTCTTTCCATACTCAAAGGCACACGTTCCACTTGCGTATCCAATATCTGAGTCACGACTCTTACTTTGAATGGAGTAAATTGTGGTGGGACATATGGGCCTCTGTGTGTTCTCGAGCATTAGCAATACTTCTCCCGACCGGTCTCATGCTGGATAATTGTAACTTCGTTGTCACTATATGGTTTCCCAACGCTGACATCTAGTGCGTATTTTCTTCAGATTGAATATTATGCTGAAGTCGGATGTGTCAGGTCGAAAGGCGCAGATATCGCAGCAATGCTGTAAACCATGACACAACGCATTCCGTTCTCCGGACTACATCCTGCTAATCAGCAGGAGTTTGAGAACGAACGCAGAAGAAGAAGATGGAATATGTACTCCAATCATCGCCATATGGTAAAGAAAACTACCTTTATCGGGACATCGACGTTGACGCAGAGGTGTGCGAAATATTGCTTGTCTATTTTCAATCAATTTTCGTTCTATCTGCAGCTTCCACATTCACGGAAACGACCCCTAAAAGTTTTGGCCAGGAACACAGCTGCATTTCTGTTTCCAGTTGCACCACG
>CM067320.1:22018424-22137826 GCA_034231615.1 Meghimatium bilineatum | reverse complement strand
GTACGTATGGTAGACCATCTCACAGCCTGTCAAAGATATTTCTCTATGGTGAGCTGGACAAGGTTACACGATCTCAGAGTGGCCAAAAGAAGCGCGACAGAGACTAGTTAAAGACCTCACTGAAAGTATTTTAAATAGACCAAGATGCATGGGAAGAACGTGCACACAATATATATATAAAAGGTCTACAGTCAAAAAGGGCGCATCATCTTGTGAAAATAGAAGAAATGCTGCAGTTTAATAGCGGAGAGTGGCTAGAAAGTCATCGATAGAGAAAAATATTTCTACAGTGATCATTGCATGCCCGAACTGTTCAAATTTCTAAAGAACATTTGCAGCTTGAATATGGCGTATTAGTCATCTACGGACTATTAGGCATGAACATAAATCTATCTGAATTTTCAAATATAGATGCAACAAATGGTCATCATCACTTGTGATGGATGAATACACAAATAAATCTAATCATCAGTTACGAAATACGAAGAAATGTGGAGAAGATTGAAGGGCACTATGTGCCTCTGTTTATCGTAGATCTCTTTCACGTGTTGATTTTGAGTGTACATATTCTAAATATAGTGTAAAAGTGACACGGATATGTTTACATGGACATTTAATGTCACTGTCTCCTAATGCTAACCATGAGGAAACCCTATGAGGAAACCCTATGAGGAAACCCTATGAGGAAACCCTATGAGGAAACCCTATGAGGAAACCCTATGAGGAAACCCTATGAGGAAATCCTTTTCACGTTAGTTAACTACATTTTAGCCGGCGGTAATCACAGAGAACATAGTACCGATGAAAGATTACAAAGATGGCAACAAGCAAGACCGTCTCCAGTAAGACCTGTTATCTAGAATTGTCACTTGACTGGACAAAGCCCAGGTTAGAAATCGGCTGGTCACTATTTATATACTTGAATTCGTCTTGGTTATTTTTCAAGTATGTAATAGTGACCAACCGAAAGCTGAATAATAATCAAAAACGTAACGAATGGGGTCCTAAATAATTCAATTGATAGGTCTTTACTGAAGACGGTCAAGCTACAAGAATGAACATTAAATGACTCACCCAAAGGATAATCCCAAACTGCCAGACTTTGATGCGTGTTATCAGATGACCTGTCTAAGCTAATTGTTTTCCAGCGTTCGTAGAAGTCTTTCTCAATATGGGCCATCCGTTGAAAGTACTCCATGACAGATGACTTAAACATAATATAAACTGATTTGTGAGATAGGGTAAGGTGATTTTAACGTGATTATGAAGATTTTGTGGCTTTTTTCGTGTTAGTTGAGATATTGTGGCTTCGTAGGATATGTCTAAATTTGGTGGTTTTGTGGTATTTTTTAATCAAGGTAAAGATTAGGAGGCGAACGCAGGCAATTTGACAATTGATTTTTGTAAGTGAAAAATGGTTTGGTTTTTCTGCTTTGAAGATAACGCTTATTTATGGGTATATATAAATGGTGATGGTATTAATTTGGTGAAGGGTGAATAGTTTAATAGATTTTAATCATGAATGATAGGTTTTACTGCGGTTAAGAATGAAAAGTCTTTTCAAAAGTACACCAAATTTTGAATGAGGTTATTTTCGTGAACATGATCAAGTATCTCTTTCCATATATATATATATATATATATATAGACGATAGACGGTTGCGTCTGTGGGTCTCACCAATGGCCCACTAGACAAACATGGAACAAACAACCTTAGTAGATGACATGCCGTTATATTGAGGATTTCTTATGGTGTGACCATTTTGGCACCCTACTTTGGCCGTCAATTCCGGTATGCAAATTTCACAATATTGAGAAACTTTCACAAGCAGAAGGCTCCATAGTAAGAAGTGAGAACCTTTCACAGATAGCTAGAGATTGGCGACGTGGAATGCCACACATTGCATGATCAGCCCTTAAGGGTTTATGTGTAAACATTGTCACAACAGACGGTGAAAAAAAAATTGGTAGCATATCCTATCCAGGACGTAGCTATCAACCCAGCATTTGTTGGCTGTGGTCATTTTCTGGGCAATATAAATACGTTCAGTAGGTTGCCATTGCTTTCTGAACGGTCCGGATGCACAATTGCCTGTGGTGAGGATCGAACTCGGTACCTTTGCCGTCACAGACGCGCTCTGTACCACTTCGCCACAGAGCCGGACACATCAGCACACAGACGGTGCTGACACGCAAATGCAAATGTGTGTTTATCTCAGAACATGTCACTTGTCACACAAGTATATTACCACAGATGAAACGTTTGAATTTTTGTAGCATACGTCAATAACTAGAAAACTATGTTTGGATGAATGAAACATGTCATCCAATTTTTATATTACCACGTACAAAAAGTTTGCGTCTTTGCAGCTTATGTAAATAAAATGAGGGCGAAATTTGTAAAGATTGCCAATCTTAAGTCTGGTACATGGTAGGAGGTACCAGGACTATAACACTATTAAGCGTCACGGGTCTGTATAATCTCGACCAGGCGAGAGAAGTGTAAACAGGTTGGTAAACATTGAGGAACAACTAGATGTACTGGTCAAATTGAGAAAAGGCGGAGCTGGGATTCAAGAAACGATAGGAAGCCCTCATACAAACTAAGGGCCGACGTCCGGCGTTTCCTGGTTAATCGAAGATAGAAAAAGGCATAGCATGAGCTGTGGGAGATTCTGGAAAGTCAAGCCGATTGGCCAGGACTGTATTTTGAGAAAAGGCTGAGATTGAAGATTTCGATGCGAAAAAGGATTCAGTATAGTTTTTGGAATATTGAGTATCAGACCGGACGGTCAGAGTCTACGGGCAGAGTTTGACCCCGAGAATTGGATAGTCTGCGAACTAAGTGGACGTGAGGAGTCCACATGATGAGTCCACATGATGAGTCCACATGATGAGTCCACATGAGGAGTCCACATGATGAGTCCACATGATGAGTCCACATGATGAGTCCACATGATGCGTCCACGTGAGGAGTCCACATGATGAGTCCACATGATATGTCCACATGATGAGTCCACGTGATGAGTCCACATGATGAGTCCACATGATGAGTCCACATGATGAGTCCACGTGAGGAGTCCACGTGAGGAGTCCACATGAGGAGTCCACATGATGAGTCCACATGATGAGTCCACATGATGAGTCCACATGATGAGTCCACGTGAGGAGTCCACGTGAGGAGTCCACATGATGTCCACATGATGAGTCCACGTGAGGAGTCCACATGATGAGTCCACGTGAGGAGTCCACATAATGAGTCCACATGATGAGTCCACGTGAGGAGTCCACGTGAGGAGTCCACATGATGAGTCCACATGATGAGTCCAAATGATGAGTCCACATGATGAGTCCACGTGAGGAGTCCACATGATGTCCACATGATGAGTCCACGTGGGTAGTCCACATGATGAGTCCACGTGAGGAGTCCACATGATGAGTCCATATGATGAGTCCACATGATGAGTCCACGTGAGGAGTCCACATGATGAGTCCACATGATGAGTCCATATGATGAGTCCACATGATGAGTCCACGTGAGGAGTCCACATGAGGAGTCCACATGATGACGGCAACTGAACAGTCGGTTGCCAAGTTTTGTTTCGGACTTAGTTTCAAGATTAGTTAAAGATTTAGCTGATAATTACCAGTGTGTTCTAGTCGAGCATGAGTGAGCTTAGAAGTAGGAGTGAAGAGAAATGTTCGACAGTCTCTCTAAATAGCTAATCAAGTTTTGTGAAATGATTCCTGGATGTACTAACTTAATCGAGTTCGCAAGTATTATATTATCTCAATGATCCTGATTTGTACCATTGGCTTGATGTTCATATTAAACGACATTTTGTACAAAAAATCTAAAAAAGAGGTGCCTCTGTACTTACTAATGTCAAGAAGAGATTCACAGGGTTAGACTTGGTCGCATCACCAGAGAACTCCATTAAGTCTTGTATGAGACGCTGACGCACGGCCAACATAATATGTCACACTTGGTGACTCGGTCACAATATTGTGACGCACCTGACAAGCAGGACTCTTGTCGCGGTCACACTATTGTGCTCAAAGACTCATTACTGTTACAATGGAAGCTTTATAGAATGTCAACTATACAATTCTAGACCACCTCTGAGTAAAAGACATCTTCAATAGGCATTCAACTAAGCCGAAAGCTCAAGTCTCCTGGGTATGAAAGATAGCTCATAAAACCACCCCTCTACATATAGAAAGTAAGAGCTAATCTTTTGCAATTCCCGGGGTTCTCAAACAAGCAATATATATATATATATATATATATATATATATATATATATATATATATATAAATTCAAATTTAATAATAACAAAACATAATTTTGAAAACATTCTAGAAAATTGTTTTTGATTGGGGGGGGGGGGTTCTGTGTTGAGGCAGGATTTCGTGGACTGCGTCCATCCCTTTATTCATACTGTGAAACTGATATAACCAAGGATGTAGCAGTAAAAGCTCCTGCTTCATCAAAAAGACGTCAATGCGTAATCCACCAAAGTCATAAGATAAGGTTCACACAGCATCACCATCAACGTTTCAAGAAACTGTCCTTGTCAATATCGGAAATAAGCATTTTGGAGCCATGGGTAAGGAATGGACCATGCGCTCTTCACATATAATACTTTCGGTTGTGGCGTCTCTGTTGTTTACTTTTGACCAAGCAACCAGGACAGTAGACCCACTCACCCCTACCTAGTTTCGCCGTTGGCCCTTGTAATATAATTTGGTTATTTACATTTACTTATTATTTAGTAAACTTACCTGACTAACGACTGAATAATTTCTTTATGTTGTTGGAGCCAAGATGTATTATTTAGTGATTTTACCTGATTAACCACGGAATATTTGATTTCAGTTTGTCGAGCCAAGTCATCCAAAGAATTAATTGTTGTTCCCATTCTTGATACAGTTAAGAATGCAGCCAGGTTGGCTGTGAAAGTAGACATCATGATAACAGCAAAGAACCAGAACCCAGCAATCAGCAGGCGGCCTGAGTAACTCTTTGGTGCATCTCCCCCACCTGAAATAAGTTAAATTCGTCACAAAGAATGAATAGGATCTATGTTTGATACACTTAGAGTGGTCTTGCATGTGCTGGCCTTTTAAGAATTTTGAAGTATCAGTGTTCAAATTATTTATATATGAGATTATGCTTTGATTGGTGGGATTTCAGATATAGTTTATTAGTTTTCAATAGGTGTTTGAGCGGTAACCATGATATCATGTCATGTGAAATATTCTCTCCAGAACGTTGTCTTCCCAATGAACTCCCTGAAACTTCTCTGTCTTCGGCCATGTTTCTTGAATTTTCCAACGTTATCTTCAATGCCGTTAGTCCATCCTCTTCTTGGTCTGCCCTTTTTTCCTCCATCGATTTGCTTTGGCCTCCATTATTTGTCTTTCTAAATAGATGTGTCTCTTCATATGATCACACGTGCTTTGTTTTCTTCTCTGAGATTGTGTTTAGTACCCAACACTCTGACATCTTCAGTGT
Source organism: Meghimatium bilineatum (assembly GCA_034231615.1). NCBI lineage: Eukaryota > Metazoa > Mollusca > Gastropoda > Stylommatophora > Philomycidae > Meghimatium > Meghimatium bilineatum. The sequence goes on along the minus strand of CM067320.1, from coordinate 22,132,307 downwards.
TTTTATAATATCTGGGTTTCTATTTTTTTTCCATCCAAGATATTCTAAGTATCTTTCTGTAGCATTTTATTTCAAAGGCGTTGATCTACTTTGCCGTTGTTTTATTTAGGGTTCATGTTTTACAGCTGTGTGTTGCAACCGAAAAAATAAAAGTTCTTAGCATTAGCAGTTTCGTTTCTATTCTGTAGTTTCTTCATGTTTTCAAACGAGTTATTTTACAATATGCCATTGCCACTCTCTTCTCTATCTGTAATGATGATAACTTGTCAAAATGGGCATTATATCCATGAAACAATATTTACCGGTATATCTATAACATTTACGAGCGTAATATATTCTGTAAGCTAAGTCCCGGCAATAATAATATATGCTGAAAGCTAAGTCCTGGCAATGATAATTCATGCTGTAAGGTAAGTTCCATCAATGATAATATATTCTGTAAGCTAAGTCCCGGCAATAATAATATATGCTGTACGTTAAGTCCTGGCAATAATAATATATTCTGTAAGCTGAACATATGAAAGTGAACATATGAAAGTGAACATATGAAAGTGAACATATGAAAGTTAGGTCTCACCTATTGTAGTTAGATTCCCAATGATGTACCAGAAACTCTCTGCAAAGGTGTAACCAGTACGAGAATGACTTACAGTATCGTCATTTCCCTGATTCGGGTTCTTGCTCAGTCCCATTCTGTCTTTAACGATACCAGTAGATGCAGTATTGCTGTCTTTTTGTGCTCCCCCATTATTGGTGTAATAACAATCGTCGATGGATCCTTTTTTGTTTGCTATTGTTGCAGATACACCTATGCCGGGGCCTTGGTTTGAGAGAGGAATGGAATTTGTACTGGAGACTGGAGTATTTACATAGTGCTGATCTTTTTTGGATTCTGTTGTGATGAGTTTTTCGTACGCCCAGAAAAGAAGACTTGTGACGACGACAACTGCCCCCAGCGACAGCCAAGCCTGTTTAATAGGTAAACGGTAGCAAAACGTGTAAACAACAACGATATAAATGATTACCGTGTATATATATATACATATATATATATAATTAGTGTTATTAAGTCCAACTCCTGCTAAGGCACAAGATAATTTGAATCGACAGACTACGATCATGCATTTTACTAACTGTAAATTTAAAATCACCCTCAACGAAGAAATAGTTCAGAGAGTTAAGAACTTTTCATATTTAGACACTTCTTCTTCTTCTTCTTCTTTCGTTCACTTGAAACATGTCTATATCTGTAATTCTGTCTCCTTAATAAAACTCACTGTCTTTTGTAGTTCATACAGTGCCCCATAGAGTTTTGATTCCAGTGTTGTTTCCTCTGGCCAATATGTCTGCCTCAGCGTTTCATGCTCAGAACACTCTTGAAGTATATGTTTGGCACTCTGTGCTGCCTGTCCACATGTACACATGGCCGTGTTGCCAATCTTGAACTTTGTATACATGTGACTGCGGAGTCGGTTGTGTCCTGTTCTGAGACGTAGAATTATAACTTACTCTGATCTGTTCATAATGTGATAGTCATCTTGTGTTGGCGTTTGTGGCTTTCTTATTGACTTAATCATCTGTTTTTTCTGATGGTAGGTGATTGGTATGTCTGGTTGGTCTTCGGCAGCACCTTCCTTAGCCAGTTGGTCTGCTTTTTCATTTCCTGGTATTCCACAGTGAGAGGGTATCCACTGCATGGTTACCCTATACTGGTAAGACAATTCGCTAAGTAGTTTTTTTAAGTCTGTTAGTTTTCCAGACTGGAGAGCTTGAAGCACTGACCTTGCATCTGTCAGGAATACCACAGGCTGTAGGTCAGAGTTGGAGTTCAGCAGTTTTTTAGCTGCCACACTAATTGCCTGGATTTCTGCATCATAATTATTGCAGAATTTTCCTGTCGGTGTTCTGATTGTATCTCTAGGCTTGTGTGGATATTCTATATATACACCTGCACCTCCATTCCTCACAGCATTCTGTGCTGACCCATCTGTGTACACTCTGACCCATATATCCTGTGGATATTCCTCATCCAGGAAACTGAGGGTGACTGTCCTTCGCTGCACACTGTTCTGTTCGTCCTCGCTTAGTATTCCTTTCACATGGGTCTGAATGTATATTGGCATTCCATGGCTTTCACTCCACGGGGTTTGCTCTGGTACAGACCTTAAGGGGCTGTCAACTTCAGGTAGGTCTGTAAGTTGTCTACGGAGTCGTTTAGCTTGATGGATAAAGCTGCTCCTTTTCAGTCGTCCCATTGCTAGATTTTGGAATCTTTCCTTCATTGGATGACTTGGCATACACTGAAACTTTTCTGCTTGAATTAGTACTTTTGTGTCTCTGCGTTCGCCAAGTGTTTGCATTCTTCCCATTTTCTGCATCTCTGCTATGGGTGTTGATTTCATTGCTCCCAACATTATTCTAAGTGCCTGGTTTTGCACTTTATCTAGATCTTGTAATGTGGTGTTTGATGCAGGACACCACGCAGCTGAACCGTATTCCAGGTGTGGTCTTATGCCTTGCTGGTAAACTTTACTGAGTATATTTCCACTGGCTCCCCATGTAGTTCCACTTAGTTTTCTCAGGATAGCTAGCTTCCTCCTCGCTTTTGTTGTTGCTTTGTTTATGTGCTGCTTCCATGTCAGCTTATCATCAAAAGTAACTCCGAGGTATGTGGGTTGTTTGTCTTCTTTCAAGAGCTCTCCATCTATCTTGATATGACCAGCTTTTTGTTTTGGTGATAGGGTAAAGAGTGTAGTGCTGCACTTATCTGTGTTAATGCTGACGCACCATCTATTAGCCCATAAGGTTAGGGCATCGATAGCTCTTTGTATTTGTTTAGTGGCCACTGTTGCATGTTCTTCCGTGCACCAGATCACCAGGTCGTCAGCATACATTGCCACTTTGATCCCGTGTGGTAGTTCAGCAACTAGGTCATTGATGTAAACCAAGAAAAGTGTGGGTGACAGGACTCCTCCCTGGGGGACTCCATGACGCAGTAGAACCTTCTTGCTCTTGCGACCATCTAATTGTACCCTGGCTCTTCTATTATGCAGGTATGCTTTTACCCATTTGTACATTCTTGAGCTAACCCTGCAATTTCGCAATTTCTTTAGGAGCCCTTCTTTCCAGACCTTATCAAATGCTTTCCTGAGGTCTATCCATGCTGCTAGTACCAGTTTCTTTTCTTGGAAGGCATCCTCAATCTCTTGGGATAGGTAGGTTGCCTGATCTTCAGTAGAGTAGCACTGTCTGAAACCTGCTTGCTGTGATACCAGAAGGTTTTCACTTTCAAGGTACCACTGCATCCTAAGATTGATAATGCGTTCCATTGTTTTACATAGACAGCTTGTGAGGCTGATGGGCCTGTAGTTGGAGACTGTGTTGCCATCTTTTCCTGATTTGAGGAGTGGTATCATTATTGCTTCTCTCCAAGCCTGTGGTACATTACCTGTGGACCAGCTTGTGTTAAAGATCTGCAGTAGCTTTGCTCTTGCTGCACTTCCCAGGTTTCTAATCATTTCATTGGACACTCCATCAGCTCCAGGGGACTTTTTCATTTTCAATTTGGATATTGCATGCTCCAGTTCTCTCATTGTGATTGGTGCCTCCATGACTTCAGGTATAGGTTCACCTTGTCCAATGTTTTGCTGGTTCTCTCGAACCTCCTGTTGTTTGTCTGGGCTGACTTTGACGTTATTGTCTTCTGCAAAGGAATCTGCAAAGTAATCAGCTGCATGTTTACCTGTTAAAATGTTTCTATCTTTATAAAGTGTGATCCTGGTATTTCTCCCTGTACCTTCATCATTTAGTTGTTTTACAAGTTTCCATAATTTCCTAGTATCTCTTTCTAGGTTCAGCGACTCTGTTTTTTCTTTCCAGCTGCTCCGTCTGGCTTGTAACTTGGCTCTTTGAAATTTAGCCTTTGTTTGCTGATATTTGTTGTGATGTTCTTGGCTAGGTCTGTTCTCAGCCTGCTGTCTAGATGTTTCCATCTCATTTTTCAGCTTTTCCAGTTCATCATTCCAGTAGGGTTTGTAGTTTGTGCGTGCCCCCCTGGGTATGGTTTTACTAGCAGCATGTAGTATACATCTATTAAATTCACTCACTGCTCTATTGATGTCTTTGTCCAAGTTCATGTCCTTAGCTAGAACACTGGTTAAATGCTGGTACATTTTCCAGTCTGCCCTTTTATAGTTCCACCTAGTGAGCGTGCTGCTGTCCGTGGTAAATTCATTGTGGATTTCCAGAAATACTGGTCTGTGGTCACTACCTCCAAGCTGCTTTCCAACAACACGTGCGATGTTCCATTCCAAGCCTGGTGAGTGGAATGCTAGGTCTGGTGTAGAGGTGGTGTGCCATGCTCTCGAGTAGAAGGTTGGCGAGTCTGCTGGCTGGTTAATAAGGATGAGATTATTTTCATCCTGCCAGCTCTCAAGTTCCTCACCTCTCTTGTCGATATGATCATAGCCCCAGCTCTGAGAGTGGCTGTTGAAGTCACCACACACCATAAGTCTCTCTTTGTCTGGAATTGTGTCTAGTGCCAATGGTTTATCATTTGGGCAGTAGTAGTTCAGGAGATGGAATTCTGCACTGTCTGTTTTTAGGTGGAGCATCTGGTATTCTGCCCCTTCCATATATACTTCAAGCTGACATGCGCTGATATTGTTTTTAACAAGTGTCAGAATTCCACCCTTTCGTCTGTCCTTTCGGTCAGATCGGTAGCACTGGTAGCCTCTGATTTTGAAGGCTATGTCGCTGCTGAGGTGTGTTTCTTGGATACAGCATATGTTAACTTGTTCTTCACTGAGGACATTTTCAAGTTCCAATTTTTTGCTGTATCCATCTCTTTTACTGTTGACACCCTCAGCATTCCAGTGCATTATTTTTATTGGTCGTTTGTTTGTTTGGCCAGTAGCTCTATTCCCTTGCCTCCTGGCTCCTCGGGGCAATTGAGAAGGACTTCCAGTAACTGAGGTTGGGCCCTTTCGAGGTATAGGGCCCGGCACCGTCCCTGCCTGAACGTCCGCCACAGGGCAGGCACCATAACTATTTATAGATGTAGACATGTTTCCATTGTGTTTTGTGCGTGGCATCCTGATTATCTGTGCGCCATTTGGCTGGATGCCTCCGTCTTCAGCACTCTGCTTACTAGGGCAGGACTATGGTCCTGCTCGAGTGGGACTGCCCGACCAGTCTTAGTTTCCAGCCCCTGATGGCTGAACTAAGCCCCATCACCTCTGCACGGTGCTGGTCTCGATGGAGATATTTAGACACAAAAATGATGCAAGATACAACAAAAGAGATTTCTACCTGACTACTCGTATTGCACACAGTAATAATATTACGCAAGATACATCTATTGAACACGGTAATAACATTAATAGGTTAACATTAATTAACACGATACAATTATTGGACACGGTAATAACAATACGCATGGTACATATATTTGACAAGGTAATAACATTAAGCACAATACATCAATTAGATACTGTACAAATCTGATTACTAGATTCCCCACTTCTGTTTTCTCTAGTTTTATATTTGGTAGTCTCTGAGAATGTGGTCAAAATACTTTCCATGTGTTTGTGAGATTGTGAGTTCGAAATATAAACACATCTTTTTTACAAGTGCTATTTTTCTGAGGTGAATGCGAATTGTTACTTGCGTTACTGGGTAACGTGCTTTGAGTTCAACAAGAGTACAGTTTTTGATATAAATATATACCTTCCGTGTGAAGAGATCCTGAACACTGAGATATCGCCACCGATTTTTATCACAGAGAAGTTACCAGGCCGGATTTAGACTTAATAGGGCCCTAAGCTATTTGAGATATGGGGCCCTAAGCTATTTGAGATATGGGGCCCTTTAACGATTAAGAATATATAGATAGTGAAATTAAAAAAATGTCAGGGCCCCTAACAAATTAGGAGCCCTAAGCTAAAGCTTGTTTAGTGAAAAGGTAAATCCGGCACTGGAAGTTACCAACATTGAAGCACTTGTTTCTTATACACAATGAAGTGGTTTCTCAAAATCTTTCTTTCATACCCAGAAGACTCCACCTCTCAGCGGTATGCAATGCGTTGAGAAGGACCTCCTACTAAGATGGTGTCCCTCGTCCTCTTAAGTAGTGTTACTATTAAGTACTGTCACTATTAATTAATGTCACTATTAAGTGCGGTCACTATTAAGTACTGGCACTATTAAGTACTGGTACTATTAAGTACTGGCACTATTAAGTACTGACACTATTAAGTACTGGCACTATTAATTAATGTCACTATTAAGTGCGGTCACTATTAAGTACTGGCACTATTAAGTACTGGTACTATTAAGTACTGGCACTATTAAGTACTGACACTATTAAGTACTTGCACTTATAAATACTGTCAATATTAAGTGATGTCACTATTAAGTACTGTCACTATTAAGTACTGACACTATTAAGTACTGGCACTATTAAGTACTGTCGCTATTACGTACTGGCACTATTAAGTACTGGCACTATAACGTACTGTCACTATTAAGCACTGGCACAACTTGTGATTAACTTACACGAGTAGTGAAAACGTTAGCGTAGTAAAATACGTTCACGTTAACAGTTTGTTTCTTCATTAAGATCTGTATCCCAGCAAAGTTGTAGTAAGGCAGCGTGAAGTCAATCACTTCATCACGTTCGGCCGTTGCAGTAAGCGCCCCAAGGATAACGTCAGCCTCCTACAGTACAATGATATAGCACTTAATTAAATATTAAACATATAATTACATTAAAAACAGAACACCCGTCTATTTGACGTAGTAATTTTTTTTTTTTTAAATAAACATTACATAAATAAGTATTAATGTGCTATAAAACTTATTAAAATACTACTGATAATAATAGTATAATTGAAGTAAGAATAATAAATAATGAGAACAATACAAATTAAACGTTTCGGTGTAATACTTTCGTCAGAAACAATAAATCTTATTTACTCTATTTTAATAACATTCTATCAATATGCCCGCTAATTCCCAATTATTATTGTAGCGTTACTGCCATTGACGAAATTATTATTTATAAAACATGTAATCTATAAGAACTAATTAATATAGTAGTGCAAGAAAACAAAAGCAAAAGTATTTCTCAATTAATTTCAGAAGTGATGGTTGTTTGGAGACACAATTCCCCAGCTTGCAAATTCGAAGGAAATGACTCACTACTAAAACAAGTTCAATAATTTGCGAATTTAAGAACAACAATGAAAGAAACTAAATACGTATAAAACCAGAATAGGACAGGCAAAGAAGCTTTCATAAAAAACCGAATATACTTTGTAATATAATCTTGTCGATAGAGATGGGTAAGAGAGTTATTCAGAACTACATAACATGGGCTCTAACATATGGATGCAAATCATGCATAACAAATAAACAGGATAGTGATACATTAGAGAAAACAGTGGTTCTATAGACTACAGTGGACAGCTGGAAAAACAACCTTTTGCTGATAAAGAGAATGTGAGATTGGGTTATTTAGTAATATCAGAATGAAACAATCTTTATTGTGTTATGTATACCTTTTAGTCATATGGGTACGAGACTCTAACATATGGGTGCGAGACTCTAACATATGGGTGCGAGTCTTGGACAATAAACAAACTGGAAAGTGGGAGATTGGAGGCAACAGAGATGTGGTTCTACAGAATAATGCTGAGAATACCATGGACTGCCAGAAAAACTAATGTAGAGGTGTTAAAAGAGTTAAATTCGAAACGGACCTTAATCAACAATATAAGAAAAAGGCAATCTTCTTTTTTTGGTCACTTCATGAGACAGGCAGGTTTAGAGAACATAATCACAACAGACAAGATTGAAGGCACCAGAGACAGAGGACGACAACGTGAGAAAATATTAGACAGTTTGACAGCCTGGCACGGCAAGGAAACAACAACGACTTTGATACATAATACTGTGGACAGAGAGCTGTGGAGAGTCATGACCGCCTACGCCACCCGGCATGGCACCTGATGATGATGATGCTACCTTTTATGAGAAAGGAAATTCTTGAGCATATAGTAGCAACAGACACCATTGACAACCCGAGAGATCGAGGACAACATCATGAGAAAATATTAGATAGTATGACACCGTGAAATGGCAAAGATTTACCAACAATCATGAGACAAGATACTAGAAATAGAAGTTTGTATCCATTATCGCATACGGCAGTCATCACAGCCGCAGGATGATGATGATTGTCTCTAAAAGTTACATTTATATTGTACTATTGTTTCTTATGATTACTTACAGTACCTTATCATTATTTAGTAGCAGGGTAGGCAATAATATTTTACTGCTTTAAAAAAAAAAAAACATACGCATACTTATTGATATATTGATCTGAATTGGGGATCTCCGTATTGTTGATCCCCGACTAAGTTAATCTGTTCACTGTGTGCTCAAGATGTCACAGATTCTAATCCTGCATGCGACATCTAGTTTATAAAGTGTATTTTTGGAGATTCGCCGGGGACTCTCGATTGAAGCTACGGAGTTACTTGCAATGAGTGGTACTATCGGCAGGTGACCTACCGCTTCACTGAGAGAGACGGAGTATATATGAGATAACCCGAGTACATTTAAGTCAATCATGCATGCTTTTTTAGCCTTATAAAAATATTTGATGTGCATTTCCCTCTTGAAGTAACTCTCAAAAGGTGAATATGTACTGCGACTTTTCTTTCGATTCTAAAGTATAGTTGAATTCTTGAAATCAGTGAATTTCTTCGATTATTCAACAGCACGCGGCTAATAAGCTTGATGTTGGTTTCCTAGATGACATTTTTTGCACAATTCAATAAGCTCAACTTGCAGCTGTATGGATTTGCAGTTAATCTGATCAAGGCAAATTCCATCGTCAAAGCATTTATTTCAAAGTTTCCGCTATTTCGTCGAAAGATTAAAAGCAAAGAATTTTAATAATTTCTTATTCTCAGTCAACATTAAGCATATCTCTCTGATATCCAAATCTTTACTTAACCGGTGATCAATCGCCACCACAAGAAACAAGATATAAAGAGATATTTACATGATTTGAATGAACTACAAGTTAAATATTGAAACATAGTGCCGTTTCAAGATGTGGACGCAGTGAAAGAAAATTGTGAAGAATTTCTCACATTGGAAAATGACAGTGAAATTAAGTCCTCCTGTGTAAGAGATTATTATGACGAATTTTGGTTAGTCAGATATTAACATGAAATTTCTAACATTGAGAGAGAAAGTAAAATTACTGGTAATCTTCATCGATTTTCCCATATCATACTTATTGGAAAGAGAGCATCTTATGAAGACCAAATAAAATTTGAACATTGTTGAAGGTGATCTAAGTCTTCGTCTTACCAACATCACGTCAAATATTTAGGAACTTATCTCCAAGCACCAGTTGCATCTTGTAATTAAGGTAAGTAAGACAACTGTTTAGTTAACATTTTATATTTCTTGATAGATGTTAACAAAATAAATGTATGGATATTTGTAGGAGTCTGGTGTACTAAATCTATAGGAAAGGAGATGGTAACAAGAACACGTTTCAGAACCACTGATCTACATGAACTCATGAGAACCACTGATCTACATGAACTCCTGAGAACCACTGATCTACATGAACTCATGAGAACCACTGATCTACATGAACTCCGCTATGTAATTACCTGCTGGAGACCTATTTATGGAATGATTCATCATCATCAAGTGCCGTCTCCGCAACGAAGGTTGGCTGCAACGTATCTCCAACATCTCCTGTCTCTTGTCTTGGTGGTGCACTCTGCTAGACTGTAACCTGTCCATCGTGTAATGTTACTCTCCCACTTGTATCTCTGCCTACCTCTTGCTCGCTTCCCTTTGACTTTACCCTCAAGTAAGGTCTTCAATAGGGTGTCATGTCTTTTAATGTGTCCAAAGTATTTTATTTGCCTGTTCTTTATTTCTCTTAGTAGTTCTTTCTTCATATTAAGTGTTTTTAGCACCTCTTTATTTGTTTTCTTCTCTTTCCATGATGTTCTCCCTATTCTTCTATATACCCACATCTCAAAGGCATCAATTTTGTCTTCTAATTGTTTATTTAGTGTCCATGTTTCTGAGCCATACATTAATATGGAATAGATGTAGCATTTTATAATTCTCATTTTTAACTTGTTTGTAATTTGTTTAGATATTAATAATTTCCTCATGTCATTGAAGGTACTTTTAGCCATTCCTATTCTCCTTTTAACTTCTGTTTCACATCTGCCATCATTTGTGACTATGTGTCCAAGATATTGATACTGTTTTACTTGTTGTAGTTTCTCTCCCTGTATGTTTATGTTTACCTCCTGTTCTTCTGTGTTTTTGCTGATTATCATGGTTTTTGTTTTTTGAATGTTTATATCCAGTCCATATTCATTACTTGATTTATTGACTTGATCTATTAGTCTTTGTAGTTCATGTTCACTTTCTGCTAAAAGAACAGTGTCATCTGCATATCTAATGTTGTTTATTATTTTCCCATTGATCTTGAGTCCTGGTATTTCTTCTATATTTTTAAAGATATTCTCTGTGTAGATATTAAATAGGCTTGGTGATAAAATGCATCCTTGTCTTACCCCTCTTCTTATTTCTATGTACGGTGAGTAGCTGTTTTCACACCTTATTGATGCAGTTTGTTCCCAATATATATTTCTAATCAGCCTGATGTCTTTTCCATCTATGCCTATTTCTTGAAGACATTTGATTAATTTTTCATGTTGGACTCTGTCAAAGGCCTTGCTGTAGTCTATGAAGCAAATATAGATACTTTTTTGGACTTCTATATATTTATCTATCACTAGCCGGATACTCAGTATAGCTTCTCTGGTTCCTTTGTTTTTCCTAAAACCGAATTGTTCTTCACCGACCTCCATGTCTATCTTGTTCTTAATTCTTTCATGTATTATCTTGAGAAGTATTTTAGTTAGATGGCTCATTAGACTTATTGTTCTATATTCTGTACAGTCCACAGCCCTGGGCTTCTTAGGTAGTGGTATGAATATTGATGATGTTAGGTCTTTAGGTATATGTCCTGTTTCGTATATGTCATTGCAAATTTCTGTGATAGTATCTACACCAAATTCATTTAGAGTTTTTATTATGTCTGCTGTTATGTTGTCAGAGCCTGGAGCTTTTCCACATTTTATTGAATTTATTGCATGTTCTACTTCTGATTTCAGTATTGCTGGTCCATCATTGTTGTGTATTGTTGGTTTTTTGTTCCGTTGGTCGTCAAACAGTTCTGTTACATAATCTGCCCATCTTGTGAGTGCTTCTGTTTTATCAAATATTATTTTACCATTTTTATCTTTTATGCAGCCACCGCCATTAATAGGATTTTTCTTATTTGTGATCAGCCTTATCTCCTTATGCATTAATTTTGTCTTCTGTTGTATGGACATCTCCTCTATTTCATTGCATTTTGTTTCTAGCCATTGTTTTTTCGCTGTTCTGCACATGTTACGTATCTCCTTGTCTATACTTGAGTATTTTGGTGTATTTTTAGCTTTCTTTCTTTCTGTCATTTTCTCTAATATTTCATCTGTCATCCATGTTTGTTTGTTCTTGGTATTTCTTGTTGGTAAATTTTTACTTGATGTTTGAATACTTTTCTTTAGGCTTTCCCATTTATTGTCTATTTTCTCTTCTGGATTTTCCCTTCTGTATTGTTCCATGCATTCTATCATTAGATGTTCATATCTATTCCTTACATCTACAAGGTATTTTTGTTGTATGTCTGGTTGTTTTAGTGCTGATGCGTCTATCTGTGGTTCTTGGATTCCTCTATTTACTATCTTTTTAAGTTTGACATTTATTTTGCACATCACTGGATTATGGTCAGAGTTGATATCTGCACCTGGGTATGTTTTGATGTTTTTGACACTATTTCTAAATCTATTGTTAATCATAAGGTAATCTATTTGGTTCCTCTTTCTGTCTCCAGGACTTTTCCATGTATATAATCTTCTATTTTCCTGTTGAAAGAATGTATTACATATGATCATATTGTTCTCGTCACAGAACTGTATAAGTCTTTCTCCTCTGTCATTTCTTGTCCCTAGTCCGAATTGCCCTACAATGTTCTTATGTCTTCCTTTTCCTATGGAATGATTAATGGGAGAGAATTGACGGTTGTATCAGAAACATAAACTAGATGTGCAAGAAAGTCAGCTCAAAATGTCCTCCACAATTCCGACCGTGTGGCTACCGGAGCCTGAACGTGTAGTTCAAGATGCATAGAATAGACGTAACTGTCTTCTTTCCAGGCATGTCGTAAGACGCGACTAAGAAAAGTTAGGGGATATGCTCATAGCATGTCATCTGTGAGAAAAAAAATAATTACTGTCATTGCATGTCTTGTCTTGATTTCTTACTTTTGTCTTCTGTCAAATTATGCCCGTGGACGACGAAAAGATGCAGGTCAACCAACATTGCACCTTTGTCCTATAATGACAGACTCCTATGTGGCGGAGAATGCTAGGTATGTCACCACCGCGGATGGGTAAACACATCTAACAGAACAATAATGAACTAGTTGACCCCTGAAGTATATGATACTCTCCTGGTAGGACGTGATGATCCTGGGATACTGCTGCATTGGGATGTCTCCCTTTGGGGACTAATCATGCATGTATAAAACCCCTTAACATAACAGTGCATTTAGGCAGCAAAAACAGTATACGAGTTCGAGTGTCACTACAGCTGTTCAACTGAGTATAACTTTCTTTTCTGTCAGAAGGACTACGGGCAGTAAAGAACTACCAGTTCTCAGCTAAAGAGATTATTTCATCAGCATCATCCTTCAACAGTGGAAGACTTGCAACCTTTGACATTACCCCTACATCTATATTGAATCAATGGTACAATACAAGAATCAGTGAACAAATCACGTGACAACATACCAACTTTTTTATTTCATATGCTATTGCACTATCTCGGAAACTTAATTTAAAATACCGATCTATCGATTTGCGCGCAATGAACTGGCCATCCACTTCCCATTCAGTGTGCAGCGGGCATGTCGAGTGGTCAGGGGCTCTCATCGCGCAACGTGTCGAATATTGGAAACGTCGGTATATGCGTCTTTATCGGAATTTCGTTCTCTTTAATTATGTTAGCTAATTGTTCCGTAGAAACCTGTCTACTGATTCGTGTATTGTACCGAATCAATTACCCATTGTCGTAAAAATTTCTCGAGAACAACTCACATAAACACTATAATGAAATAGAAATATCAATTAAAATGCTAAAGTAAAACTGCACAACATGCTATAGGAAACGTGTGATAAACTTGTACTTTATCGGGGTTAGTAAGCAGCACAAATCCGGTCAGTTTTGTATTCTATACATCAGATATGTGTAACCTCTTTAAGTTTACGGGTCATCTTTACGTTAGTCAGACTGAGCAGACGTCACACCAAACGGCTGGAATATACAAAATAATTTTTATTTACACTTTAAGTGATCAAATGTATCGCTCGGAGACCACAGTCAATCATTTAGCCACCGTGTGTAAATAATTAAAGATTATTATGTCGAAAATAACTCTTTGTCTCCAGGTCTCTTTACCGTTCGTTCTGAGCAATTGCATCGCTTCATATATTTCAAGTAACCAGTATCTTCTTATCATTGTTTATCGTCGTGGTTTACTGCTTGCCTGCGATAGTTTGTGATGTGATATTTTATGAGCTCAGTAGCCCGATGATATAGTAGTTTGAAATCAGCCTGTGGGGTCAGTAAAAATGGCTTGGCGTGCCAGTTTTGCTCCATGTTTCTAATTTTCCTCACAATTTATACCACGAACATGAACACAGAACTATATACAGTGTATATTATACAATATATACAGACTAACAACATACCCCTCTGACAACGTTCCCCATACAACCTGTCCATTTATTTTTGTCCAGCAGGCCGTATCCGCCTATGTCGCACTCAGATACCGTGTATGAGAAAGAAGCTCGTTTGGATATTTCCTTCAGAACATCTATACTGTAACCATAGTAACTGACAATGCCGTTTTCGCTGGTATTACGAAAGATAAATGGTGGCTCCTTGAACAATAAAAAACAAATGCATTCGATATTATAGGTAAACAAAAGTGACATGTACATGCATGTAATCTTACAGAGGTGATATGTTTCAAACATCAAAGTATATATTCATCGTTTCATAATAATGGTATAGTTTGAGTCAAGAATCATCATCATCAGGTACCATGCCGGCTGATATAGGTGATCATTGATCACCACGTCTATTTATCTTCAGTATTACGTATCGTGATTGTTGTTACCCTGCCATGTCAGGTTGCTAGACTGTCTAATATTTTCTCACGTTGTCAATCTCTATCTCTGCTGCCTTTAATCTTGCATGCTGTGACTATGTTCTCCAAACATCCCTGTCTCATAGCGCGACCAAAATATGAAGAATTGTTTTTTTTATTATAACTAGATTCGTTCGGTTCTCTTCCGGACCCGTCGTTCCGTCGGAACGAAATTTATTGGGTTGCTTACCCTGATATGCCTCACATTACCAATGTGCTTGCCAACCCAGCTCACCGTATGGGAACCAAAGCGAATATGACATCATACAGTCCATAACCAATTCCTAGAATACAGTCGATAACCAATTCCTAGAATACAGTCCATAACCAATTTCTAGAATACAGTCCATAACCAATTCCTAGAATACAGTCCATAACCAATTCGTGGAATACAGTCCATAACTAATATTTTATGAATGAATAAATGTTAATGTCGCGGTGAAAGGGAGATTCGCCATCTTCGATGATGTAAACTGTAAGCCATTGATGTTGGTTCATTATAGCGACGTTAATCAGATTGACGATCGCGCTTCACAATAACAATAACATTTGTATACAACAAAGGCGTCTGTCTTGAAACGTGCGGGGGAAAATTCCTTCTTGAATTGGTGGACCTGTTTTAAAACTATATAATTCACTTTGATATTGCAACCTGTGGTACTTTGTGTCTTTGAAATAACCATTACTTCTATTTTCTTGATATTCAGGAAGAGACCTTTCTCTTTACGTTCTGTCATTACTACATTAATTAATCTTGAAGGTCTTCATCACTTTTAGCAATCAGAACAGTGTCATCCGAGAGTCAACAATGTGTAGCCGTATTTAAGCAATTCTGTCATATGAACTGTGTCGTCCAAAGTTGTCCACATTATTAGTTAGTTAATTTGTGGTCAGATCATCAACATGGCACTACGACTAAGTCCATATGTGTTCCGATCTCATATTTAGTTATATCCTTTAGCACGAGTAACTGACTGTTCCAGTTTTGTGTGGGTTGATAACTTCTCCTGTGATTCCTATATGCCGCTCATTTCTTGTAACACCACGATTCACTTCCATGTCCTGCAGTCTAACCATATATATAAGCCCGTAAATGGTGCCGGGCGTATGGTGCCATATTAGATGAATCAACATACAGAGTCCTCCAGTGATTTCTATCTTTAACGATACGGACGAGTGAGAAATACCCGTATCATATCCAGTCGTGACGTATTCTGTCCATGATTTTATATCTTCTGTTCCTACACGTCGATGGTTCCCTGCAGTGTTTTTAAAAAAAAGGAAACATGTCGGCATATATGTCCAAACCATGCTATTTGTCATCGTTTCATCATTGAAAGAAATGGTTGTTGTGGACCTGTATACATCTCTATTTTATTTCTTACGTACACTTTTGTCTTATACTCGCTATAGGAGATTCGTATACTTCATCTGTAACATTTGTTTTCGAAGGCCTGTAATCATCTCTCCATATCTGGAATGAGTGTTCAGCTTTCACAACCTTACAGCACAATAGGCAGTACTAGTGAGCTAGAACGTTCAATTTTCCCTCTAAGACTGTTGTTGGTCATGTGACGTATTCCTTCCAGAACGTTGTCTTCCCAATGAACTCCCTGAACCTCTCTCTGTCTTGGGCGATGTGGCTTGCACTTTCTAGTGATGTATTCATATTATCTTTAATGTCGTCAGTCCATCGTCTTCTTGGTCTGCCCCTTCTCCTCTTCACAGGTACTCTTCCCTCCATTATTTGTCTTTCTAAACAGTTTTGTCTCTTTATATGACCAAACAGGCGTAGTTTTCTTTTTGTTATTGTGTTTAGTAACCAACACTCTGGAATATTCAGTGTGTTTATAATATCTGAGTTTCTGATTTTATCCTTCCATGATATTCTAAGTATCTTTCTGTAGCATTTCAGTTCGAAGGCGTTGATCTTCTTTGCCGCTGTTTTACTTAGAGTCCATGTTTCACAGCCGTATGTTGCGACCGGAAAAATAAAAGTTCGTAACATCAGCACTTTCGTTTCTATTTTGTTGTTTTTCAATATGTTTTTCAGCCGTGTTATTTTGCAATATGCCATTGCCAATCTCTTCCTTATTTCTGCCATGCAGTCTCCTGCACCGTTGATGTTTGCTCCTAAGTATTCAAATTTATCCACACATTCTATCTCGGTATTGTCTATTCTGATTTTTGGTTGTTGTGTTGTTAAATCTGTTGACATGATTTTTGTTTTCTGCGTGTTAAAATACAAATTTTGTGCTTCGCTATATTTCTTTGTGTTCTTGATTAGTTGTTCCAATCCCTTTATGTCGTTTGAAAGAAGTACTGTGTCGTCTGCGTAGCGTAGTTCCGGGATTAGGAATCCACCTATGTTTAAAGCGTGGTAGTCAGTGTTGTGTATGTCTTCTCTCACGTTCCTCATTATACTTTCAGCGTAGATGTTGAACAGGTATGGGGAGAGTGTGCACCCTTGACTGTTGTTGCTTTTCCAAATTAAGTTTAACATCCACATATAAGCTACAGTCATCTCCAGCCTTATTTTAAATTCTGCTTTACATTTCCCATCGCATCATATGCTAGATCAGAGGTATTTGAAAGTATTCACATCCTCCAGCTTATATCCATTATATGATCTAGCTCTTTTCTGAATTGCTTTCCATTTCGTACTGAATTGTAACTTTTTCAAGCTTAGCTTAGCTCTTGTAGTTCTTGTTATGACACTATATTCATATTGTTATGTAGCTGTAAGATGAATATCATCAGCAAGGAGAAATATGCAAATAGGGAGACATCCAATCGATAAAGACGAATTGTAATCATGAAGTGTCGCATGTATGATGTGCTCTAGGTATATGCTGATAGGTACAGGAGACATTATGAATCCTTGCCAAACTCCGACATTTGTTTTCAAGAACTATCTAATTATATTATGTGATAAGACAGCACTACGTACGCTTCTGTAAGGTGATTCAAGACAGTATTGGTGGTGTCAAAATTAAAGTGTGTCAGTACGTGCTAGAGACTATCAGGCCAAACACGGTCTTTGTAAAAACTATTAAATTTTAGTATAACTAAAGTTGATACTAAATATGGTTTTCATTCAATATTTGTTCTACGGTTTTTCTGTTTGCTTTAAAGCCAGCGTATTCTCTGCAATTACCGCTTCCGACTTGTGCTTAATTGTGTACATTCAAAAATACTGCGCCAGGGCCTGATGTCATAAGATGTTTTGACATTGGAAACCTACAGGATGACGAGATCTGAAGAATTAGCATATTTATTTAACAGCATCTTAAATAGTATCACATGTGGATACTGGCTGAACAGCTATCCTATACCAATACCTAAAACTGGTAAGGGTCAAACAAAGTTGCTGGGATATATAATAATAACAGTGAAGAATAATATGGGTAAATTGCTGGAAAAGATCATTGCAAAAAATGGAATGCTTACTTAAACAGTAGCGTCTTCTTCAACCTATACTTGGAGGTTATCACCCAAGCTGAGAGACATGGTGTAATGTACCTGTCATCTCTCAGGATGTTTACGAGGGTTTCCATGCACGTATGGAGACGTGTCCAGTGACGATTGATTTGGTGAGCGACTCTTTTCATCTCCTGCTGGATCGGTTGTTAGAAGTTAACATAAATCTTTTCTTGTTAAATGGATTTCCTCAGCCTTTTTTCAGAGGAGTTTTGTTGTTGGGCATCTGCTTTTTTTTCAGAGAAGTTTTGTTGTTGGGCATCTGCTTTTTTTTCAGAGGAGTTGTGTTGTTGGGCATCTGCTTTTTTTTCAGAGGAGTTTTGTTGTTGGGCATCTGCTTTTTTTCAGAGGAGTTTTTTTGTTGGCATCGGTTTTTTTATTTCAGAGGAGTTTTGTTGTTGGGCATCTGATTCGATAACAATACATTTAGGCCTTCTATATAGTGTGCACCTTTGTTTCAGGTGTGGTTAATAGTGCTATCATCAAATGAGTGATGGCTTTCATGTGACTGAGTCTTCGCATACAAAATGGTGAGATGTGTCTTCTACATACATATCCATCCAGTTCTGAGTATGCAACTTCTTCAAAAATGGTTGCATGTTACTGAGATTTAGAATCTTCTGAGCACAAAAGAATGATTTGCAGGATCCTCTTTCCCACCGCAATTGCACATAGGGAACAATAGCTTCATGCATCGTAATTCCTTGGAATCAAAACAATATCAAGCAAACAAACAAGTCAACCAATTTTATTGTTAAATTACATATAAAACGTACTATTTTTTTTTCATAGACAACACTACGTTGAAAGTCTCATAGAGGGTTAGTGAACCAGAGTCTATGTTAAAGTCGGATGTACCAGGCCGAAAGGCGCAAATATCTCAGACAAACTTTAAACCACGACAAAACTCATTTCAATCTCCGAAATGCATCCAGCTAATCTACAGGAGTTTGAGAATTTTTGCGAAGAAGACGCTCCTAAGGCAACAAATGTTACTACAATAGTCCTCTTACACAAAATAGGATGCTCTTAGCTCTTTTCAAAACAAAGTGATCTGATATCAGTTCCTTCGACAACAAAGTGTATTAAAATTTCTTGCGCTATTTTTCAAACTTCCGCTGGACCTCTCGTGTAGCAGGACATTGATCCCACTAGTACGTATATGCATTGCGCTACCGATTATTTTGTGCAAAATGGCCCGGGAATTTCACTATGTGGGAATTATGCTATTATTTATTATATTTAAAAAAATAGGGAAATGTTAGTTCCTTGTACAATAAAGTGTGCGGAAATTAGTTACTTGTGTAAAAATGATTATAAAACACACACAATAAAAAATTTCGGATTCTGGTTTGGAAAAAGTGTCTCCTTGCTTAGTTTAGGGTTAATTAATCTAAATCTTAATTAATTACAGCGTGCCATATTCGAAACCACAACTGTACAACAAAGAATCCAGGTTGTGATTTCCCACTTGATACGACCACTTCTCCAGTCGACTCAACTGTAAATGAAAATCTGCCTCATGAGTTAGGGTACGTAAAGACAGCAAGGAAGAGAAGTGGCCACCCTACCTAATAGTTGATGCGACTTAGTACATGAAGAGTTATCTTCATCCCCGATGGCAGGTTGCTGCCATGGCACCAACCTTTACTTTTACTATAATCTAAATATTATATCAATAATTATCAATAATAAATTTAAATATTTGTAGGACTAGGGCCTAACCCTAAAAAAATGTATATTTAAATTTCATAATTGATAAACATAAACTGCTAAACATAGCCAAGGGACACGGGTTCCAAACAGAACAAAAATTTCTTTCAGGAATAAATATTCTTCTACTAGCTTCATATACATGAACACTATTTTCATGACCTCTCTACACGTCCGCTGGCAATCAAAGGGAAGCTACAGTGCAATTATAGTTAGTGTGTATTCGATTAAGCCCCTTTGTGGTGGGACACTACCGTGGATATAAGTACACGTTCATTGTATCAGGACGTATACTCATACAAAGTATTGGAGGTAAAATTCAGCTAATCCTCTCGCAACTAATTTCGTGATCAGTTGATAAGTGGTGTAAAAAAAAAAAGCCCCACAAATCATTCATAGATGGACTGAATATTCTACATTATTATTTAACTGTGCAGCAACTCAAGACCGTGACATATTCCTACTGGCCAGCTTATGCGGTTCAAGAGAATTAGGTAATTCTGACATCTTGAGAGAAGAAGTTGAAGATGCTATACAATCATTACAAAGTGGTAAGACACCAGGAATAGATAGTATCTCTGCAGGAACTACTCAAACATGGAGACATGGAAACAATAAATGTTATGTGAACATTTTGTCAAAGCATATGGGAAACAAAAAATTGGCATCAATCTTGAGTGAATAATCACGTTTTGATTGAGAACTAAGACTTACCACAACAACGACCACAGACAACTGCGAGTCTATGAAGCTTGGTGGATACACAACCTCGTTGACTAGGAGTCCAGTGTCCAAAGACCAGTTGCCCAACTGTTGAAATTATTATTTTAAGAAATAAATATTTTATAATATCAGAAATCAAGACACAATTAAGAGATAATGCAATGACAAGTTCTAACCCAGTAAGTCTTATGGAAGAAGCACATAAAATAATAGACACCTTTCCAGAACAAAGAATTCATGCCTATAGTGATGGGTTTGCTTTCAAAGCCACCATCAAAGAAAATTATGGTGTCTATAATGAAGATACAAACAAAATATATGATGAGTTGTTTGATGCCTGTGGGGATTCTTGATTCTTGATTAGAAAGAATGATGCCTGTGAGGAGTTATGACCTAATTATGAAATTGAAATAACAGCACTATAAGTTAACTTGTGCGACATGAAGACCATATTTATGCCTTTCCATTAAAAGTTGGAAAGATTTTAATTTTTACAGACCCTATGTCCACTCTTCAAGCACTAGAGTTTGATAGACTTTGTAAGCCTGAACTATTTTAAATATATCCCCATGCCAACCAGCTGTTCAAATCTCATAATGTCAATATTGTTATTCAGTGGATTCCTGGCCACTCCAAAACTTGGTAATAACAAGGCAGACAGACTATCAAATAAGGGAGCAAGAAAAGAACAGCCATATACACAAACGAGCATGAAAACAGCACAGTTAAAATGATGTTGAAATCTCGATGGTGTCAGAAAAATGTTTCTCTCTCTCCAAGGCCAGATAAATGGAATACATTATATAGAACAAAACAACAGCTGACAAACAGAAGCATATATCATTATGTTATTGTGTCAAAGATATTTGAGAGATTGGAAGATTGGGTGCAGATCATAAGGCGCTGGATCAGCAACAGTGAACAACCAATCAAGAAATAAATTTAAACACTTAAATTTTTATAATTTTAGTTATAATAAACGTAAAATGTTTATACATGTCCCTTTATTGACAGCATATGGATAAGAATAAAGGAATTTGGTTTGAAATGTGGTGTCGCTAGAACGGAGCGGTTTCGTGGGCAAGAATGATGGTCAATCAACGTGTAATAGCGGCTACACTCAAGTAGAGATCTGAGCACCTATGGACTTGTCCGGAGTGCAGTGACGATGATCCAACGACTAACTAACCTTACTGTTGTTTTTGCTGTTGTGTCCTATCCCCAGGAATTGCAAGCAACTTGCTGTTAATTCCTATGTGCAGTAGGCGGTTTATCTGAACTTTATTTCATACTCAGTAGATTTCAGCTTTCGGCTTAGTGCAATACTTATTGAAGAAGGCTTCTACTAGGAGAGGGTATCTATCTTATAACACTACTCACTCTAGTTGTGTCAGTTAATATACAGATTAGGTATTGCATCCACATCAAAAGTAACTGGCCTGCAGATGAAGGTATACAGTCATATAGAGTGTGTATTTAAAAGAGATCAATATAAAACCTCCAAATGGGTGAATGCTTTCACGTGATTATATTTATGCATACAAAATTGTGAAACATGCATTCTACGTCCATACATAGACTCACTCTGAGTAAGTGATTTCGTTTCAAAACATTGCATATCTTAGAACTAGATTCTCTTGAACGAAAGCTCTGTAGGAAGTCACCTATTGCAAATAAGACATACCAGCTCCATCGTTATTCATTGGGATTTAACCAAACAATTATCAAATGTAATTGACATTCACAATTTCCCTTTCTCGTTTCACGTATTGTGTATTCTACGATACTTTGTTTCACGTATTGTGTATTCTACGATACTATGCTTTAGTGTTTTCGCCGTGGCTTTGTCAAAGTTTTCTTTTAAATTATTCCTACACAACTCTTCCTACAGAATTCTATTAAGGATATCTTAATGTGATTGTGTACTGTATATTCTCCTAAATTTTAGTAACACCATAGTCTTTTTTGTTTCTTTCTGCCTATGCGTATTCCTGACAAACGTATCACAAAATAATGACTCTTAAAGTGTCTCTAAATAGCATCAACATTGACTTTACTGTTTGGGATTCCATTTCACAAACTCGTCCATTGACGCGCAGTAAAAACAGCAGAGAAATTGAAATCATTGCTGAAAAGCGTTAAATCTCAGACTCGGCAGAAATGTATTTCCAGAATGGACAGAAGGATAAACACGCAGATGTCCACCAATACGTGTCCCAAATGTAGCAGTTGCAAATTGACAGCTATAGATAAATAAAACTACAGTAGTAGTAGTAGAAGCAGTAGTAGTAATATTAGTAGTAGTAGTAGTAGTAGTAGTAGTAGTAGTAGTAGTAGTAGTAATAGTAGTGCTAGTAATAGTATTAGTAATGTTAACAGTAGTAGAAGCAATATTAGTTTTGTTAATTACAAACTTACATATACATTTCCTTGAGACGTGATTCTGTTTAAATCAAAAATGATTGTGCTTTTCTCCGACTGATTATGTGTAGAATACACATCATAAAGTTGTCCAGGGATCTGAGTGATAGAATTGACATGGCAGAAAAATATATCACCGAAAATTCAAAAATAATAATAATGTAATACAATACAATGAAACATAACAATTTTAAAACAGTTGTAAAGGGAACCATTGCTGCACAGTTTCGCAGTTTCCATTGACGCAGCTGGTTTTTTCTTTCCACTAGAACTAGACATTTTTAGCCATTGTCAGGGGTGCTAATTACGGGTCGCAAACATGGATTCCGGCTCTCGCCAATAAATACCGAGATAGTAGACTAAAAACGGATGCTTAAAAATACATGGGTTGAATTTATTAAAACCCCGGATTTTCTAAATTTTCTTAGTTTCCAATAGTAACTTTCCATACCGTATTTAAAGGAAAACATTCCAATATCTGATGTGCAAACTCTCACACCGAGTCTCTTGTTGAACACGACCGACGGACTAGATCTGTGTTCTTTGCACGATCATCAAAGAAGCACGCACATTGTGTTTGTAGTGTGGAAGTTTTGATTTATTGTCGAGATATGTATATACCGGATTGGTAAGTAAATATTTTCATATTATGACAAATAATTAATTACATACATTAACAGTTTATTTGTTTGTAACATACATTATATGAAAAATGATAACACTTTACACTCGAATCACGGGGTAAACTCTTTTAACAAACATTTTTCATGGTTTGATTTACCTTATTTATGCCAAATTACATACATATTGCAAAATATGACTAAATCTGTATTTTGATAATCAAATCCCTTAATTATAAGACAGAAAAATTATGTTGCTTCTATTTTCTGATACAAAATATAAATAATTCACTTTATAATTGATTTTATTTTTGAATTATAATAATATTCGAGCTATTATGTCACATGCTAAAAAGAGTTAAAAAGAGGTAAAAGCGGGAGGGAAACATCATTAGATGAATAGCAAACAGTCTAGCATAGGACACGATCAAGAAAGAGACAAAAGATGTTGGATGATGATGCTACATAAACAAATTAATTAATTAGAAGGCAGGTTCAGCTGAATAAGACTAGACGCCTGAAATCAAAACATGGACATATGTTAATGGGAGAAAATAAAATTATACGTTGATGGGAGAAAAAAACAGTATAATACTTACAAATTTTTTTAAAACATAAATCTAATAGTTTAATACATTAAACTATTGTTTAATACGGTATGTGATAAACAATTTATGACCTGACATTCTCCAAAGAAGATTATTAAATTAAATCAATGCTTTAGAATGATGGTCTCTTTGCTGGATGCAGTGAAGAGTTCCTGTGTGCGGTAATTGACTTTTATTTTTGTGCCGGGACATGCAGGAGTCCGGGGTAATAAGAGAGCAGATGGGTTGGCTGCTACTACGGCTGTTGGTGGAGAGATAGATCGGGCAGACATTTTGCTGGATGCAGTGAAGAGTTCCTGTGTGCGGTAATGGACTTTTATTTTTGTGCCGGGACATGCAGGAGTCCGGGGTAATAAGAGAGCAGATGGGTTGGCCACACACGCTGCTACTACGGCTGTTGGTGGAGCGATAGATGGGGCAGACATTTTGAACCCCCTACGTGAAAACTCCTCACGAACAAATGACTGCATAAGTGACGATTACTCTTGTTCCATGACTAGGAAGTTTGATTTGAAATGTGCTGTCGCTAGAAAGGATCGGTTTCGTGGGCGAGAAAAAGTGATGGTTAATCAACGGCGTACTGGGGCCGTCAGACAACGTATAATGACGGCCACACTCAAGGAGAGATCTTTTCCGGAGTGCAGTGACGATTATCCAACGACTAACTAGCTTTAGAACAAAGGATTAATGATACTGTGATAAGAGGAACTGTTTACATGAAGATTATATGCTGACCTCAGTGAGCTTATCCTTGAAGAGAGTCTGACATTCAGTACAATCTGATGTACAGTTCAAGCGGCAACTGGCATGGGGTTTTATGTCTTGCACCTCCAGCATAAAACGTCTTATCCCCTCATTAGCGTATTGTAGTAACTTGGCTTGCGAGTAAACTGGACAATTCTGTCAAGAAATCAAATTGATGGTGAGGTATAACTTTGAGTGTGTATGTAAAATTAACTAATTGCAATCTTATATATATATATATATATATATATATATATATATATATATATATATATATAGCTGTGTTTGTCATTACAGTTGTCTAATGTAATTTATATTGATGTAATTATGTTACTTTGGCGTCTTCGTTACCTCTAATATTTTATGGTAGTGTGTCCTGATATAGCCTAATTGGACTTTGTTGTCTGCTGGTTGAAAGGAGCACGACTCTCCAAAAGAGAGGCAAACTCATTAACTACCTACCTACCTATTACATTTGTCTGCTGACCGGTATAGGATCCTATAACAGTTTACCAATCAACGTCAAACTTTTCAGTTACTATTTATGACACTACAGACTTAACACCGTTAACAGTTTTAAATGTTTTTCTAATGCAATATATATGTGGTTTTTTTTTAAATTAAGGAATAAAGGAAACTTCTTCTTCTTCTTTCGTTCACTTGAAACATGTCTATATCTGTAATTCTGTCTCCTTAATAAAACTCACTGTCTTTTGTAATTCATACAGTGTCCCATAGAGCTTTGATTCCAGTGTTGTTTCCTCTGGCCAATATATATGCCTCAGCGTTTCATGCTCAGAACACTCTTGAAGTATATGTTTGGCACTCTGTGCTGCCTGTCCACATGTACACATGACCGTGTTGCCAATCTTGAACTTTGTATACATGTGACTGCGGAGTCGGTTGTGTCCTGTTCTGAGACGTAGAATTATAACTTGTTCTGATATGTTCATAATGTGATAATCATCTTGTGTTGGTGTTTGTAGCTTTCTTATTGACTTTATCATGTTTTTTCTGATGGTAGGTGATTGGTACATCTGGTTGGTCTTCGGCAGCACCTTCCTTAGCCAGTTGGTCTGCTTTTTCATTTCCTGGTATTCCACAGTGAGAGGGTATCCACTGCATGGTTACCCTATACTGGTAAGACAATTCGCTAAGTACTTTTTTCAAGTCTGTTAGTTTTCCAGACTGGAGAGCTTGAAGCACTGACCTTGCATCTGTCAGGAATACCACAGGCTGTAGGCCAGAGTTGGAGTTCAGCAGTTTTTTTTGCTGCCATACTAATTGCCTGGATTTCTGCATCATAATTATTGCAGAATTTTACCGTCGGTGTTCTGATTGTATCTCTAGGCTTGTGTGGATATTCTTTATATACACCTGCACCTCCATTCCTCACAGCATTCTGGGCTGACCCATCTGTGTACACTCTGACCCATATATCTTGTGGATATTCCTCAACCAGGAAACTGAGGGTGACTGTCATTCGCTGCACACTGTTCTGTTCGTCCTCGCTTAGTATTCCTTTCACATGGGTCTGAATGTATATTGGCATTCCATGGCTTTCACTTCACGGGGTTTGTTCTGGTACAGACCTTAAGGGGCTTTCAACTTCAGGTAGGTCTGTAAGTTGTCTACGGAGTCGTTTAGCTTGATGGATAAAGCTGCTCCTTTTCAGTCGCCCCATTGCTAGATTTTGGAATCTTTCCTTCATTGGATGACTTGGCATACACTGAAACTTTTCTGCTTGAATTAGTACTTTTGTGTCTCTGCGTTCGCCAAGTGTTTGCATTCTTCCCATTTTCTGCATCTCTACTATGGGTGTTGATTTCATTGCTCCCAACATTATTCTAAGTGCCTGGTTTTGCACTTTATCTAGATCTTGTAATGTGGTGTTTGATGCAGGACACCACGCAGCTGAACCATATTCCAGGTGTGGTCTTATAAAGGAAACGATCATCATCATCATTAAGTGCCGTCTCCGCAACGAAGGTTGGCTGCAACGTATCTCCAACATCTCCTGTCTCTTGTCTTGGTGGTGCACTCTGCTAGACTGTAACCTGTCCATCATGTAATGTTACTCTCCCACTTGTATCTCTGCCTACCTCTTGCTCGCTTCCCTTTGACTTTACCCTCAAGTAAGGTCTTCAATAGGGTGTCATGTCTTTTAATGTGTCCAAAGTATTTTATTTGCCTGATCTTTATTTCTCTTAGTAGTTCTTTCTTCATATTAAGTGTCTTTAGCACCTCTTTATTTGTTTTCTTCTCTTTCCATGATGTTCTCCCTATTCTTCTATATACCCACATCTCAAAGGCAACGATAGTCATTTGCAGTTCGTAAACGACAGTTAATGATAATGCAGAGTCATTGTTTTGTAGATTACGTCATATCTTTGGTGATATATTTGTGTTTAGTCCGTTGAAGTTCTAAAGGATGTCGAAGAACGTATGGTTCAGAACATTTATAATTGCATTATTGTAAGATTAGGAACCTGTGCTTAAAAGTATTTTAATTAAGTTTATCGGTCTAGTAAAAATGTCTTGCCGGACCGAATTTGGCAAGCAACTCTTATTTTTCATATCCTTACTGTAGAGTCAGAAGGGCGTGACTATATACTCACGTTAGGAAAAACAATGATACATGGCAAGATGTTTCATGAAACCGTGACTATCTACAGTGTTATAAGATCTAACTGAAAAATGTAAACAGGCCTTCATTCCGTACGTTTTTTTTATTATTGTTACGCTTTCCATTGGTTACTATTTATATATGTGGAGTAGTCTTGGCTAAGATCAATAATTACTGGCCCCTTAACAATAACCTAACAAGAAAGTTGTTTTTGTGGCCATATATAGATATAAAGAGACATTACGGTATAGGAAGATTAATAACTGAAGGCATAGTTAACGGCAACAATGGAAGAGGACGTCCAAGACGACGATCGTGATATATCTGATTGCTTACACATGTCTCTAACTGCGACAGATCAACTCGTCCAGAATCGCGGAGAATTCAGAGAATTCATAAAGGAGACCACGTTCTGGAGGAATATGTCACATAAGGAGGCCTTTGCTATTCTTGGCATGCGATTCCAAGTACGGAAAACAATCAATTTAATGTATTCCTCATGTAAGGCTAAGTCAGAAAAATCTATCGCCCCTACGACTGGATTGACAGTCCGGCAGTGTGTATGTGTGTTAAAAATAGAAATGGATTTTAGAAAATAACGAGTCAATGGTGCTACTTTAAATGTGAGCGGTCTCGGTGACAAGGTGGTAGAGCAAGCCCAAGGGTTTAAATACCTAAGAAGCATATTTACGAAGGATGGCAAACTTAACAGTGAGATTGAAACAAGGTGCCAAAAAGTCAATGCTGTGACTTACCAGCTGTCACAAATACTTAAACAACCATCAGTCTTCATGACTACAAAACAACAATTGATCAACAGTATTTTTATACCAACTATGTGTTAATAATGTCAAACATGGTCATCACAAAAGCACTAGCGAAAAAGATCACAGTTTGCGAAATGAGATGTTTAAGGAAAGCTATAAATGTCACGAGAAGAGACCTCCAGAGAAATTAAGATATCAGGAAAGAAGTAAAGACTATCTCAAGTCAAGACTACATCGAGAGACAGCAAACCAGATGGTTTGGTCTCGTCATGAGAATGGAATCTGCACAACCAGCTCTTCGTGCATACATCAGCAGAAGACCGGGTTACAAGGCATGAGGAAGACCAAGAACTAGATGGGCAGAGACAATAAAGAAACATTAAATATACACCGGCTCATCATTGTCAATGCAATTAAAATGGCCAAAGACAAATAACTCAGAATTCCCCCCCCCACGACGCTTAACGCAACAAGTGGAAATGACAATAGATAGATAGTTTACAAGTATATAAATTTTGACCAACGGAAAATACAGGAATAATCAAAAAAAGAAAAAAAAATGAAAGCTTAATTAATTCAGAAAAATGTCTTTTATTACCGGTCGGTCGCGGTAAAACCGAGCTACTTTGCGAGATGTTGACGGAAACTGAGCTACATTGGACTCTGTAATATACAAAAAATACAAATCTAGTGAAAAAGATGAAATAACTCAGCTCAACAGCGAATATTGGCTAGAGCGACACGGAAAGATCGAGCAACATCTACCATGATCACTCTCAGCACAATTTGTAAACAGAATATTCGAATCAAGTATAAGTATAATTAGAAGATTATTATAGATAATTAGTGATAGCTCTGCAACTGGGCAGAGCAGGGCACCCATTTGTTCCGATATAAAGTATTGTCAAATGTAGCGGATATAAATGGATATCCCCCATATGGATGTGGAAAGCAACGGGAAACTACAACATTATTCTCATACAAATACATTCAAGTAGGAAGCATGAGGATAAATGAAAATAATTCTTACAGCTGACGGGAATTGAACCAGGTCTGTTCTAGCAGCACCGAATCGCTTTGTAACACAAGTAAACAGGTTTTCCGTACTTGACCAACCACATCCGCACATTATTCTCCCACATCCCACACCAACCACATTATTCTCCCAAGATGAAAGTCATGGCGATAACAGAAGTAGGCCTACAGTTACTGTTAATATAGCAATAATGCCGAGAATACCATGGACTGCCAGAAAAACTAATGTCCAGGTGTTGAAATAGTCAATTGCGAAACGGACCTTAATCAACAATATAAGAAAAAGGCAATCTTCTTTTTTTGGCCACTTCATGAGACAGGCAGGTTTGGAGAACATAGTCACAACAGGCAAAATTGAAGAAAACAGAGACAGAGGGCGACAACGTGAGAAAATATTCGACAGTTTGACAACTTGGCACGGCAAGGAAACAACAACGACCTTGATACATAATACTGGAGATAGAGAGCTGTGGAGAGCCATGACCGCCTACGTCAGCCGCCATTGCACCTGATGATGATGATACGTATAATCGTCGAACGCATACACGAAGACCTCTAAGAAATTGAATATTTAAACATGGCTTTATAAATGGTAACCATCAATAGTAATTAACACATTCTTCTTCTTTTTCTACGTTCTCAGATTAGATGAACAAGCAACAACAACAGTTTGAAAACACCATTAGCTTGTGGGATATTAGCTGCAAGGATGTTGATACCATTTCACTTCAGGCAACACTGTTCGTTATGCCTCACGAATTGGGTGATGTTTGCACGTTATGCGTGGTGTTGCTCTGTACGATGTTAGCACGTTCTGCGTGTTGTTACTGTATCAGACGGAAACGTTTTGGACAACTGATCATCATCATGATAATCAATTGTCGTCACATAATCGATGATTGACTGCAACGGACCTCCAACATCATCTGTCGTTTTATGTCTTGGTAGTGCACTCTACTAGATTATCCCGTCCATCTCATGATAACTTTTATTTCTATTTCTGTCCGAGCTCGAATGCCTTACGTCACTGCCTAGCTACAGTGCCGGTGACTGTGTATAGACCCAGATGTTTCAGAGATATAGCTACTCTTATTGCAATCCGTTCTCATTCCATCTTTCACCTCCACATATGTCTAAAAGGTTGGTCAGCTACTGCAAACGAGCAATAATGTATCTGTCATAACTCTACCTTCAAGTGAAGGTGACCATGTGTCATATCTTCTATTGTGCCCAACATATTTTATTTTCTTGATTTGTATTTCTTCTAATAGTTATTTTTATTTATTCAGTTGTTAGAACCTCTTGGTTTTTCTGTTTTCCCATGAAGTTCTCCCTATTCTTTTTCTATATATCCCCATGCTACCGACTTCAACGACAAATAAATATTTAGAATAGTGTAAACTATCTTACCATTGATCGTCCTCTTTCGGTAAGAAGTACTGGCGAAACACTATCAAGGAACTTGATGACGCCGTCCCATTTGATATCATAGATGTAATCTGTAGGGTACAACAGCCATCGAAATCTGGTTGGTGGAAGATGTAATCGCGACGCCTGAATAATAAAAAATTTACACGCATAATTTCTCAATGTGAATATTCTATCACATAGTGAAGGTGGTATGATATAATGTGTTTAAATGTAGACTGTTTTATGATTATTAATGATGATTATAATGATTATACATATGACATGTTATTATGACGACTTATGTTATTATAATGATTTATGTTATTATGACGACTTATGTTATTATGACGACTTAAGTTACAATGATGACATGTTATTATGACGTCTTATGTTATTATGACGACTTATGTTATTATGACGACTTATGTTATTATAATGATTTATGTTACAATGATGACATGTTGTTATGACGACTTATGTTATTATAATGACTTACGTTACAATGATGACATGTTGTTATGACGACTTATGTTATTATGACGTCTTATGTTATTATGACATCTTATGTTATTATGACGTCTTATGTTATTATGACGACTTATGTTATTATGACGTCTTATGTTATTATGACGTCTTATGTTATTATGACGACTTATGTTATTATGACGACTTATGTTATTATGACGTCTTATGTTATTATAATGATTTATGTTATTATAATGATTTATGTTATTATGACGTCTTATGTTATTATGACGTCTTATGTTATTATGACGACTTATGTTATTATGACGACTTATGTTATTATGACGTCTTATGTTATTATAATGATTTATGTTATTATAATGATTTATGTTACAATGATGACATGTTGTTATGACGTCTTATGTTATTATGACGTCTTATGTTATTATGACGACTTATGTTATTATTATGACGATGAAAATATAGTAGTATATGATAGGAAATTGTTTTGTTATGAATATTACACAGATTAAGATAATAGTTAATGTGGAAACCGATGGTTGCGAGCGTAAGATTGATAATAACAGTAGCAATTAACGAAATAATTATACCAACACAACCATAAATGATTATAATAAAGATTCATCAGCATCATCCGGTGCTATCTCCGATCAAAGGTTGGTTGCAATGAATTTTCAACATATTTTATCCCTTGCCTTGGTAGTACACTCTATTAGACTGTATCATGTCCATCACATCTTATTTCCATCTCACTTGTACCTCCGTCTACCTATTGTTCTCTGCTCCTCTAATTCTAAATTCAATTAATTTCTTCAACATGGTGTCATGTCTTTTATTTAATATGTTAAAAGTATTGAATTTTATTTCCTTTTTTGTCATTGTTATTTTATTATATTTACCACGAAGTTCTCCATATTCTACTGTATATATATATATATATATATATATATATCAAATTCATCAATTCGGTTTTGTATATATTTATTCATTATCCCTAAATTGAGAATACCCAATATTCTGAGCCATAAATTAATGTAGAATAGATGTAGCATTTTATAATTCTCAATTAATTTTTTCTAAATTTGTTTTATGTTAACAAAATTTCATGTCATTGAAATATTTGTTTTGATGTTAACAGTTTCCATATGTTATTGAATGTACTTCCATTGTCATTCTCTAAAGATTATGAGATACTGAAAGTGGAAAAATATAATTACAATTTTCAAATTTCAATTAAAAAGAAAGGTGTTTATATTTAATTGTCCAATCCATGTTACACATTCTTCATATAGACATTGGTCATATCCAAAAATAAGGTTCTACTTGTTTGCTGGAAGCAAAACGAAATTCAGACAATATTTTTTCCCGTAAATTATTACCTTTGTCTAATATGTTTATTATTACCGATCAGTGGTTTTGGATCGAGACATTTGTTTTAGAAGGGTTGTATGTGTGTGGCTCTCTCAGTGGATGGCACGCAGTGGTGGGGACTCTCAGTGTGTAGCGCGAATATCGTCGAATTTGGCAGCAGTCCTTGCGACTGTAACATAATTGTATATCTCTAACAAACTTACAATTACGGTAGCCGTTTTGTATCTAGACTAAGTTGGCAGTATATGACGTCATAAAATTACACAAATATAGGATCGGCGCAGATTTTATAAAACTGTGAATGTAGACCCTGATTTTGTAAAACGATCCAAACATTTAACCGGAAGAGAGGATGTAATATTTAAATACGTATTTTTTATAGAAATATTCAAACATGAAGAGAAAAATCGTATTTAAATAAAAGCTCGTTTATTACGGATGCCAAGCCCTTTTTTTTGGCTCGTCATGCAAATCTATACATATTACATTCACTAGCCCCCGAGTTAAAAAAAAACCTATTTTGTATAACAAAGGACTAGCACAATACTTTTGAAAACGTTTTGACTCAATACCAAAAGAGTAACAAACTCAATATGGCCGGCCGCCCTAAAAAGCTAGCCAGCTCTAATAGCTTACATGACAAATATTCACACTCACAGCAAGCATTAGGTCGTAGATACAGATGGACCTGGCAACGACGATCACATTCTGCGTGTTGGTATTGGCTGCAAGCCTCGTCACGTGCTCAGAATTACTGCAGTTCCGTAAGGGTAGCATAGTCTCAAAAGTCAACTTGGTGGTCACGTTTCTGTTTGCCAGCAAGAAATAGTCTAGAAATACAAGTCAATTTCTCTTATTTATGTATTTTATAACTTGTGCTTCACAATTCTTGAATTGTATTACATATTTCGTTACTCATTTTGTAACATAGAACATATTAACAGTAAGACACGATGAATTTCGGGGCCGTGAATTTTGTAGTAAAGATTTTTACATCAAATGTAAAGATAATTACTCTGATTTGTGGGAATTTGATTATTCTTTTTTTTGGGGAGGGGGGTGGGGAGGGGGTGGGGTGAAAACCTCTAAAGTTATTTATTGTTTTCTTTTACTTGTTTCTTAGTACTAGTTTCTTATCCGGCTCTGTGTCAATGAGTTACAGAGCGCGTCTGTGACGGTCAAGATACCAGATTTGAATCCCGATAGAGGCAATTGTGAATTCAGACAGTTTAGAAGGCAATGGAAAACTACTGAACATATATACTGCCAAGAAGTTAACTACAACCAAAAAATGTAAATGGCTACATCCTGTATAAGCTATACTATAAAGTTTTTGTTCCCAATACAAAATACCATACATTATTTTCCTAAGAGGATGGTGTTGACACATCCTCAAGACCCTACACCCACACCATTTTACATACAATATTATCACCGAAGTCGAATGTGTTGGGCCACTGGTGAAAATAAAATTATGACAACAAATCTCCGTTCTCGGGATTATATCTTGTTGGGAAAATAGTTAGGAACATTGCCCTGCAGCAAAAGAGATGCAGTGGGAGTTTGAAATGGGACACTGGAAAGAATAATCTGCTGGTTTGAAATTATATTAAAACTAGAAGGTGTTCAATTCCCTTTTGCCCAACGGACACCACTTTGTCCTGTAAGGGAAAAAGTATGTCTGCTAAATCAGGCAATAAGAAGTCCAAAGTCAATTTTAGTTACATATTTTTTTCTTGTCAAAATGGATTTTGACTCAATATAAAAGACGTTTCAAAACATGTTTGACCTCCATTTTAAAACAAATTGATTTAATCATTGTATCCTATTAATTCAATGATAATATCCATGCATCATCACAATCCTACGTATTTGTGTTTAAATTCTTCTTCTTCAGCGTACATTCTCAAACTCCTGCTGAATTCTCTTGTAGCAGGACATGTCCTACTAGATTTCCAGCAGAATATAGTCCAGAGAATGGAATTGCGTTGTGTCGCAGTTTTTTTGCGCCAATGGCCCGACACATCCGTCTTCGGCAGGTTTAAATAAAAAGACATGTCCGTTCTCTTGACTATATTCTGCTGCAAATACAGTACGACATCGACCTGCTGCAAATGACATCCATTGGGAGTTTAAGAACGAAAGCTATACAGAAGCAAACATGTCAATCTGTGTTCAAGTTTAAGACCTTTCAACACGGGTCTGCAACCTACGGCCCGCGTGCCGGACACGGCCTGTCAGCACAAATATCCGGTCCTTGGACCAAAAAAGATTTCTGACCCCTGCCTCACATCATCAATAACTTGTAGTCTGTGTTGTTTGGTGTATTTATGGCACACAAAGAATGTGCATAATATTTGCAATTTACGTGTTCCTTTATTGTTTCAATAAATTTTCTTCACCTGAAAAAGTACTAATTCTCAAAAGCAATCACACAGTCAATCAGTGTATAAATAATTCTTTTGATAAATGACTTTCATCCAGTGATAACCGGAGACTTGAATTCGGTTGTGAAGAATATGCCCATTGTTGTTTTTATGAATGCATGTCGCAGGAGGCGACTAAGGAGAGTTGGGGAATGTGCTCACAATTGATCCGTGGGAAAAAACCATAATTGTTAGATAAACTGCAACTGAAGATTCAAACAATTTTGTACAAATAACTGTGTACAAACAACTGTGTACAAACAACTGTGTACAAACAACTGCACTCTGAAAGACCATGAGTGTACAGTTGAAGAAGACAGCGCAGAATATAAGTGGTTGAAAACTGACTGACACAGGCCATAGGTTCGACAGAAAACTGAAAGAAAACAAAGAAACTTTTTAATAAAGTTTAACTGCAAATACTCAACGAATAGTCATAATATACACATCTGCTATGTGTTTGTTAACTTGTTTCTATCATTGCAAAATACAATATGTAACTAATGATTATTCTGGTTTCTGGAAGCAGCTTGATGGCACATATATGTAATAACAATCATTTAGTTTTCTCTTCTTCAAACACATGGAAATGTCATCAGTGTATCATAGTGCAAAACAATACAACATATAACCTAGGTGATTGTATAATTCATGGATGGACTATGCCAAGTCCTTCTCTAGCGATATTATTTCTCATTCAGTCATTCGTCTGGACTGACCCGTCTGTTCAGTAATCACTTTGTGTTTGCAGTTAATGAAAAGCACGTGAAAAGTCGATTTTTGTTTTTTTCTCTGTAATGCGTCTATTGTCTATCCCCAGGTGAATGATTGTTGATCGCATTCACACTTGCCGTTAAGCGTAGGGGTGGTATCTTAAGCTGTCATTTCAAAGCCAGATGTGTCGCCGAGGTTGCATTTAGTCCATGTTTGTTCAAGATTATCTTAATGTTTTCTATCCACCGTTTTCTCGGTCTACCTTTAGCTTTACGCCCGGATATTCTTGTATTATATGCTCTTATTGGTATTTGGTTTGGCTTCATTCTCATAAGGTGACCGAACCATTTTACTTGCTGTCTCTCAATATGTTCGATACATGATATTATACCAACTCTTTTCCTAATTTCTTCATTTCTTATTTTATCTAGTTTGGTAACCATTGCAGCTTTCCTCAGACACTTCATTTCACATGTGACAATTTTTCTTTGCTGCGAAGTTGTTAAAGACCATGTTTGACATTGGTAGCACAGTGTTGGTATAAAAATTGTAGATATTATTTGTTTTTTAATTTCATCTTGATCTTTGGATGAAGAAGTAATGGTGAAAGCTGTAAGGCGTCGCAGGATTGAATGACGATACGTTTTAAGGCTATGACATGTTGGTCGCTTGATATGCAGTGATATTGTGACGACTAAGTATGTTGTAACTCATTTAATCCACCTTCCTGATCTTCTTCTGTATCTTGATGTTTCTATCTGTATGCTGTAGGGCCTATGCTTTTGCCGCTGGCCAATACGAGCTCATTCTCATTAAATGGCCGAACAATCTCAGTTTCTGTTTTTTCAATATATTTGACCACTAATGTTCTTCCAATAGTTCTTGTAATCTCTTCATTTCTCACACGATCTCTTACTGTTCTTTTTGCTGTATTTCATATTCATTTCATTTCACATGTAGTAAGCTTTCTCTCCTGTTCTTATATTAGTGTCCATGTTTGACGTTGATAACAGAATTTTGGTATGAAGATTGAATTTATAAGTCATTCACTTGTTCTAACTGCACGTTCATTATCAGTGTAAAATTTAAAAAAAGGTAAATTCGTCAATAATCTTATTTGATCTGAGATAATCGTATGTGTATCGATAACTAAGCCTTCTATACATCACCTTCCCCAGACCTGTCGAAGAATACAGCAAAAGAAGTGTGAGAATAATCCGCAGCTGCACGTGTGACCAAAGACATTGAAAACTGTGTCATAAACATCATTAAATCAAGACTTCCAGTCCTTCACCGTCAATGTTGCTTGTTTTTATGACATTATTAACGGTTGGACAATTCGTGCTTGACATTGTAATATAACCAAGCAACCCATTTCGAAACAAGTCGATGGGGCAGGACTCCCGTCGTAGATCCACAAAGACTGTTAGAGCATTCGACTTGGAGTAAACTGGTAAAATGAAAATAAATTTATGATGTTAAAAAATAGTTTTTATATGTTCTAACTTACAACATAACAATATATATATATATATATTATATATATATATATATATATATATATATATATATATATATATATATATATATATATATATATATATATATATATATATATATTATAATATTGTGGTAAATTTCCTGCATTGCTAAAACATGAGCTTAGCTGACAAAAAGACGTGTATATATGGATACATTTATCCATTGATAAGCAGCATATTTCCAGTTATATCTCAGTATAAATAATCGATAGATAGAGATGGGCGTCAGACAAGGATGTGTAATGTCACCATATCTTTTCTCCTTGTATACAGAGGATATTATGCGAAATATAGAAAGCATGCCAGGAATAACAGTTTTATATTACAATCTTAATAATTTAAAATATGCTGACGATAAAGTTTTGATTGAAGGAAGCAAACAAAAACGTCCCGCCCTTTAGACATGGTAGTACAAGAAAGTGAAAACTAGGCCTCAGTCTAAACAAGAAGAAAACAGAAGTAATGTTTGTGTCAAAGAAATACACACCTCCTAAATGTGTATTACTATCAATGATGCCACATTAAATCAAGCGGATAAAGTCAAGTATCTTGGCACCATTTTAACACCTGATGGCAGGTGCTCCAATGAGATCAAGAACAGGACAGCACAGGTCAAATCAATATTTCAAAAAATGAGAAACATTCTATGCAATGGAGTAATATCAATGCATACACGAATTCGAGTGTTGAGATATTGTATTGAGCCAATACTTCTTTATGGAAGCGAAGCATGGACAGTAAAAAAAAGTGCCCTAGATAAGCCGGAGGTAACGTAAATGTTATTTTTAAGAATGATGAAAATTCCATGGGCAGTCAAGAAAACTAATGTAGAAGTTCTCAGATATGAAGGAATAAAGCAACAAATTATACCGAAAATTAGAAATAGACAATCACATTTTTATTGCATGTGATGAGAAAAGTAAAACTTAGACATTTAGTAACCACCGGAAAGATCAAGGTGGGGGGGGGGGGGCAGAGAAAAACAAAGAGATACATTTCTGGATTTGTTGTCACTACGGCACAGAAAGAAATCACCAACTAAACTTATTAACAACACAAGAGACTCCCCATAAGAGAGTTGTGGAGAAGTATGATCGCCTACTTCATTCGGCATCTCACTTGATTGATTGATTGATTGATAAACAATTTGGGTTCTTTCCTAGTAGGACGCCAATATACTGTTCAGGTTTTTAATCTCACTTTTAGATAGTCATTGCACATGGCAATTCGCTGGTATTTGTTGCTACATACAATAACAACATGGTTACTGTTAACTCAGACATGACGGTTTGCGTCTCCCCAGAAATACGCAGGACTCGGTTGTGTTTCTGCAAAGCAGATAAAGTACTACCTACACTGGGGTGGGGGCTATCTCAGTGTGTAGCGAGCAGAAATAATGAGCATGCAGTACAAACGATTGCCGGTTTTACTATCTGCTTGTTACGGGAAAAAATGGTAGCATATCCTTTACAGGGAATTAGCTATCAACCCACATTTCTTGGTTGTGGTGATTTTCCAGCAATATAAATACGTTCAGTAGTTTGCCATTGCTCCTGAACTTTCCGGATGCAGAATTGCCTGTGGTGGGGATCGAATTCGGTACCTTGGCCGTCACAGACGCGCTCTGTACCACTTCGCCACAGACAATGAAAATAATGGAGCTCTGCAGATTGCACGAGTGTGTGGTAGCATGGAATGGAGAAAACACTATACAACATGTTACATCTCTATAGCATCTTAAAAGTTATCATGCAGAATTTATGTGGACACTAACCACAGACATGTATATAACACAGACATGTATATAACACAGACATGTATATAACACAGACATGTATATAACACAGACATGTATATAACACAGACATGTATACAACACAGATATGTATATAACACAGACATGTATATTAAGAAAGTATACATATTTTCTTTATTAAAAGAAATATGATTGTCATTGAGCATGATGTGGGAA
The DNA here is from genome assembly GCA_034231615.1 of Meghimatium bilineatum. NCBI lineage: Eukaryota > Metazoa > Mollusca > Gastropoda > Stylommatophora > Philomycidae > Meghimatium > Meghimatium bilineatum. The sequence goes on along the minus strand of CM067320.1, from coordinate 22,093,279 downwards.
AGTTGTTTATCAATAAGGCTTATCTGTGAAGCCATCGATATTAAGTAATGTTCGTGAAAAAGACGTTTACGACGATCACAACAAAAGCGAAGAAATAAAATGTATACCACAAGGGACAGTGGCAGGAAGGAGTTATAGAAACACTGATCTAATTGAAGCGTTTTATACGGCTGAAGTAAATGTAGCTATTTAGAGATTTAAAAAAAACAACGTAAACAACATTCTATAAAGTATTAACAAATAGTTCAGTGATAGATATAGTTTTTGGACACTGCCTACACTTTGTTTCATTAGCCCATAAAAATAACGGGAAATGTCAATTACTAAAGAATGATGATTCTCAACGGGTCCAAATGACTATTGTTGAGGGACTCGACTGATTACACTAAACATAAAAAAATATTTCAGCAAGACATCAACTACCGTACTTCATGCTTGATTTACATCATAAAAACAAAATTAAAATGAAATAAACCAACAAACAATGCAAATATATGAATATAAATATAACAGGGGACATGACAATAGAGGTACCTTTGTTATAGAAAGAACGTAAGTTTGATTCCCAAATATTGTAGACAGTGTTCTTTTGTTCTATATGCGTGCTGTTCTCATCATCTGCGCTGCTGTTTTTGTTCTCCATTTTAGGGACTCCTGGGGAAATCCTTTGTAGTCGTGCCAAGAAATGAGATCATTGGACCGATGTATTAATACTGTAGGATATAATAACATGATGTTGTTAGCAAGGTTTGTTATTTGTTTGGTGAGGTCATGTACAATTGAAAATATCATATACAAATATTAAATACATATATGTTGATTTATGCTCATTTATGAATTTTCAACTACATAGGTTTGTTTTCTATGTAACAGACTCTTCCTTCAGTTTTCCAAGTTTTCAGAAGCGATAACAAAACGATTCGCTGATGTTTTACATTTGTCTTTATACCATAACTGAGGTCTGCCTCATCCTTAAACAAGCAGTACATGTTTTGGGATACACAGTAGTTCATCCACTGAATGACTCATTTTAGTCTTATGTAATATGAAAATAGATTAATGTCTGAAGCTTAGCCATATGAAGGATCTCAATATAATTAAAAAATTGCTCTGCCAATTGATACTCAAAATTGTTCAGTCACATCGTATAAGCAAGCTATCCATAGTTTTTCTTTTTGCAAATATTTATCATAATTTTTAATCCATTACAAGAACACTTTGTGGCCGTTGTAGTGTAGATCAAGATCTTTGCCTTCGTTGTAAACCTCATGTTCTACCATGTTCTTGTTAACAATTCACCAAATCTTGTCCTATGATAATACTGATGCACATAACGTAGTCTTCCTCGAATTGTCTGCCAAGCATGTCCCTTCTCCCTGCACAGTCCCTTTTTTCTGCGTACATCTCTACTTCGTACACCCTTGTATATGTCTTGTGTACTTGTGATAACCAGTTCTCAGAAGAGCACAGTGAAATCGATGGTCTTTACATTTTGTCCATTGATCTTGTAACATGAGAATGCGAGAAAATGTGTTGCTGTTTGTTTTTGTTCGTAGGATAACCACCTCCTAATATTGTCCTCATTTATTTGTGTTCTGTTAATTTTATTGCAAGTAATTGTGCTGTCTTTATTATACGTTCCTACTTAAGACGTATTTTTTGTGCTGGCCAAAGCAAGCGTGAATCTGATGATGAACTTACAACATCCCCTTTACCTCACATTTACTCGTTATAGTATCCCTTATACCGAACGTAATGGCATCACTTTTACTGCACACTTACTCGTTATAACATCTCTTTATATCACACTTACTCGTAATGACATCCCTTTTACCTCACAGTTACTCGTTAAAACATCCCCTTCACCTAATACTTACTCGATGTAACATCCCCTTTCAACATACACTTTCTCATTATAGCATCCCTTTCACCTCACACTTACTCGCTATACCATCTCCATTCACCTCACTCTTCTCGTTATAGCATTCATTTTTACCTCACACGTACTCGCTATAACATCCTTTCACCTCACACCTACTCATTATAACATCCCTTTCACAGCACACTTACCCGTTATAACATCTCCTTCACTTCTGCAGACGGCAGCCAGACATAGTACACATACAGAAGCAGTTGTTAAAATAACCATCTTCAGTTATTTGTAATATGTAAATAAACGTGTTTTTATTCCAATATGCCTGTTTGTAGAATGTTTCTGAAATGAGTTGATTTGGTAAAAATCATTTTTGGTTACACTAATTATGAAATACATGTTTATGAATGAAAAAAATCAAGCTTATAATTTTCTCCGCTCCACATATAAATGAAGTGAATATTTTACAGAAAGATTTCCATGTTTGCGGCTTTTTGCACAGTCCATGACCGGTCAGACTGTGTAATTTTCCTCACAGTTTTCCTTGTTTTCAGTGACTGTTCATTTTATCAAGGTCACCACACACATATGGCATCATGTCATCAAGGTCACCACAAACATATGGCATCATGTCATCAAGGTCACCACAAACATATGGCATCATGTCATCAAGGTCACCACAAACATATGGCATCATGTCATCAAGGTCACCAAAAATACATGGCATCATATCATCAAGGTCACCACAAACATATGGCATCAAGGTCTCCACAAACATATTGCATCATGTCATCAAGGTCACCACAAACATATGGCATCATGTCCATCAGGTCACCACAAACATATGGCATCATGTCATCAAGGTCACAATTAATATGCATCAGTCCTTATCTAGGTTTTCAATAACATGTAGCAGCATGTCATCAGGGTCGCTAATGACAAGAAGTAGCATGTCCATCAGGGTCGCTAATGACAAGAAGTAGCATGTCATCAGGGTCGCTAATGACAAGAAGTAGCATGTCATCAGAGTCGCTAATGACAAGAAGTAGCATGTCATCAGTGTCGCTAATGACAAGAAGTAACATGTCATCAGTGTCGCTAATGACAAGAAGTAGCATGTCATCAGTGTCGCTAATGACAAGAAGTAGCATGTCATCAGAGTCGCTAATGACAAGAAGTAGCATGTCATCAGAGTCGCTAATGACAAGAAGTAGCATGTCATCAGTGTCGCTAATGACAAGAAGTAGCCATGTCATCAGGGTCGCTAATGACAAGAAGTAGCATGTCATCAGGGTCGCTAATGACAAGGAGTAGCATGTCATCAGTGTCGCTAATGACAAGGAGTAGGATGTCATCAAATTCACTACTAGTAGGTAACATAATGCAAACATCTGTCACCATGCACGGGCTATATCCTGACATCAAGAGACAGGTTCAAATATAGGAAACATCATGTCATCAAGCTATCCAGTTATACAAGGTTCAGTGTGGACGTCCTTGTTTGCTGAATTTTCGGACTATCTAAGTTGTGTAATATTAAATGAATGAATTTTATACATTGAAATGTCAATAGAAAAATGGCAGCTTCAAATATACCATTATAAAAATGACTGTTTAATGCAGCACAAAATAGGAATAAGGACATCCATATGTTACGCGTCAACAATAAGAGGGAAGGGTTCTGAGAAAGGTGAACACTTGTTGACTTGTGGGGAAGGAGGGTGACAACATTTGTCGTCATCAATAATGTTTTTTTATTATTATTAAATCGTTTTAATTGGGAATATTTTTTCTAAAAATATGAAAACAAATATTTAGTTATTTCGAACTTTTTTTGTCTAAAATAAAAGTTTGTTTGGAACTAAATAAGTTGAGGGTCTGGGAATTAGTAACAGTTGTTGGAAAGGGAGTGGTAGTGGGTAAATTACACAAACTATGGAGGCAATCATATGGACATTGATAAACATTACATAGAATTACTGTTTAATCAGTCAACTGAAAAGAATGGACCACATATCGAAAAATATGAATTGTATAATTATTTTAAATCCAGTTCTCTAAGTATAATATTTTATCAGAAAGTAATTGTTCCTTTTTCACTTGTTAAATAGTTAAATTAGAGCATGTCTAGGACGTTGCTTTTCAACAATATTTTTTTTTCTATGCACAGTTTGTACCTTGCATCTATCTTATCACAACTAAGTGGATGGATAGGCGCGATTGCGCCGGGAGTTGAAAACTCATAAAGTTGGCGCGAGTTGTGTGGTGTTTTTTTCTTGTGTATACCTAAGATGCGATGATCCTATCCCATAAACCCGTAACCCGTCAGGGTCGTAGTAGTACCATATTTGATTCTTCAGCACACAGAGTCCTACAGTGATTTCTTTCTTAACCGTGTGAATGATGAGGAAAAAAAATCTTGTCCAGTACTTGATTTTTTATGCGTGTTTTAAGGCCCGTGCAGTAGATTTTCTCAGCTCAGTATGATGCAAATCTTGGAAATGCGGCCCCCCTTAAATGGTTTTTCTTCGAAATGCCGCTCCGACAATTTAGTTTGATCGGTTCCGCCTGATGCGACCGCCTCTCAGCATTATATCACGGCACGGACTTGCATGTTTGTATTTGTCCTACTATCTGATATGTTAGTCAAGACTCATATTCTCAGGATACACGAGATGGATGTCTTCACTAACATCACATTTCCTTTAGGAATTATAATTGGTAGATTTTGGAATGCGTGCTAAATTAAATTGCGAGGTGAATCGGTACCAGCCGAATGTACCTCGTTCAAATCCCGTCTCCTACTTTCCGATTGATTCAGACATGCAATACTATATACCATTATATATACACTATACAAGTAGCTACACATATTGAGTTTCTATAGGTTTCCCGAAGTAATTATTGAGTCTAAATGACTGAAATTGTATGTTGATCATAGTAAATCAATCCAGTACTAATCCGAGTAGCACATGTGATCTAGTTTTACCACTAACTATCTACTTATTGATAGTGCTTCATTGTACAGACTTTTTTAAAATTTAATGACCAGTTCGCTTATGCTATCCTACTTTATATTTCAATGAAGAAGTCTGCAGAAATAAAGAATGACTTACTCATGTATAAACTATAAAACTATAAACTGCACACACACAATTTGTAGGAGAATATTTTACATAGTATTTCCTAGATAAAGTCTTCCCTGAAAATGTAATAATTATACACAGACACACTTTGCTGTGATGAAAATATATATTAAACAAGAGTTTCAATTTAGACAATGCCAACACAACTGACAATATAGATATTTTATTCTATTAATGCAGCAAGCACAATAAAAAGTATGAAATTTATTCAAAGATTGAAATACTCACCAATTAATTAAACTCAACCAGTCCCTAAGAGAAGTCGGAGATTTGCTAGCAACAAAACAAGATTCAAACATAAACATCACAAATCTGTCACAATCACTTTGGACAAGTGATATGGACTATTGATCTCTCATCAGCCAGTCAACATCTTCGATTTATATTGTCTGTTGACTGTATTCGATGGCCTCCTCGATCGCATGTGTCTCTTGGTGTCTCTCACTCCTGTTTTCATTTCATGCAGTCTATTTTCTGGTTCACTTAACATTCCCCACGTCTGATTCGCCCCGCCTCTAAATCAAACTATTGGCGTAGCTGAATAACCACAGTCAACTCATTGATAATCAGGAAAACAATATTATGCCTGCAGATGGAAGTAATCATTGAAATTATATTATGTAAGAACTATATACATTTCTACACCTTCGAGTACATTTCAAGAAATTGACATCGTCACTCGCACAGATCTAATAGGAGTTGTGCATCATTTTATCTCGGATTATTTGAATTCTGAAATACGTTAAGTAATAACAAAGTAGTTTGTTTTTTTCTATTTTTAAATGACCGCATTATAACGCACTATTCAAGGATAGCCATATTTTATATATTCAGTTACGCCTATCAAAGTTTTTATTTTGACGTTAAACTATATACAATTCCTTCCGAAGCCGTATGTGTTAGGCCATTGGCGCAAATAAATTGGCAACACAACGCATTTCCATTCTATGTACTATATTCAACTGGAAATCTTGTAGGAATATTGTCCTGTTACAAGAAAAATCCAACGGGAGTTTGAGAATGAACGCCGAGGAAGACAAAAAAATACAATTCACGTATACACAGTTGTCTGTAATTGGTTCCATTCATTATGCAATATTATCGCCTCTTTTTATAAGAAAGAAATATTTCAGAGTCTATGGTTTGTCAGTGTAATATTTAAAAATGTTGCAAATGTAAATGTTCAAGAATGCAAATATTCCATCATAAAAATCATAATTCCTACCAAACTATTTTCCGGAAAGTTTTTATTATCTCAAATAATAGAAATACAATTAAAAAAATAATATAGGTCTTTTACAATCAATAATTTTCAAGGGACCAATGAAACACTTCGTTTGCACCACAAAATACCATATATATATATATATATATATATATATATATATATATATATATATATATATATATATATATATATATATATATATATATATATATATATATATATATATATATATATCATCAAGTGCCGTCTCTGCAACGAAGACTGGCTGCAACAGACTTCCAACATCCCATGTCTCTTGTTTTGGTTGTGCATTCTGCTAGACTGTTACCTGTCCATCCTGTGATGTTTCTCTCCCACATGTATCTCTATCTACCTCTTCCTCGTCTCTCTTCGATTTTACCCTCAAGTAAGGTCTTCAACAAGGTGTCATGTCTTTTAATGTGTAGAAAATATTTTATTTGCTTGATCTTCATTTCCTTTAACAGTTATTTCTTCATATTAAATGTTGTTAGAACCTCTTGTTTGTTTTCTTCTCTTTCCTTAGCATGCGGTTGCGTCTGTGGATTTCACTAATGGCTCACTAGACAAACCAACCATGCAACAGATAACCTTCGTAGATTATTTGCCTTTATATTGAGGTTATCTTCTTATAGAAGCTTAATGGCACGTCATCTATACAATCCCGTAGTCGTAACCTTCTATAACAGTTACCATGTTGTTCCGACAGGCCGACGTCGTGCTTGAACTAGTTACGGGCACGACGTGGGTGGGCGTAACAACAAAGAAACCTATCGCGATGTCCAGAGTTGTGCCCTGATGTCGACGTCTGTTTCGTCTTCCATCGTCTTCTTATCTGCCCTTTCTTCATCCCAGGTGCTCTGTCCTCCATTATTTGTCTTTCTAAACAGGTGTGCCTCTTTATATGACCAACAGGTGTAGTTTTCTTTTTGGCATTATGATTAGTAACCAACACTCTGACATCTTCAATGTGCTTATTATATTTGAGTTTATCTCTGTTTCATTCCATGATATTCTAAGTATCTTTTTTTAAGCATTTCATCTCAAAGACTTTCGTTCTCTTTGTCGCTGTTTTACTTAGGGTCCATGTTTCACAGCCGTATGTTGCAACCGGTAAAGTAAAAGTTCTTAACATTAATAGTTTCGTTTCTATTTTGTTATTTTTCAATATGTTTTTCAAACGTGTTATATTACGTTACGCTATTGCCAATCTCTTCCTTATGTCTGCCATACAGTCTCCTGCACCGTTGATGTTTACTCCTAAGTATTCGAATTTATCCACACACTCGGTATTTTGTATTCTGATTTTTGGTTGTTGTGTTGTTATATCTATTGACATGATTTTCTTTTTTTTTGCGTGTTTAATACAAGTTTTGTGTTTCGGCGTATTTCTCTGTATTCTTGATTAGCTATTCAAATCCCTTTCTATCATTTAAAAGAAGCACAGTGTCTTCTCTCGGATTCTTCATTATATTTTTTTGAGTAGATATTGAATAGGTATATGCAGAGTGTGCATCCCTGCCTTACTCTGTACCTCAAACCAATCTGAGTGATCGCCCTCTAACGTTATAGCATCCTTTTGATCTTGGTAAAGCTCTTCTATTAGAGGAGTCAGATGTCTTTAGAAACCCATGCTGTTCATTATCTCCCATGGTGTCTGGTGTTGGATGCAATCGAACGCTTTTGAGTAATGGTTGGAGCACAAGTGCAGGTCATTTAGCAATGATGTATAAATCAACAATTGTAGATGTACCAAATGTTAGTTCACAAGAGCAACATTTGAATTTTAACTTTAAGACCGAGATAATATTAGGACTCTCTCACTTTCCAAATTTCAGTCAGATTTTATAAAACAATTAAACATTTTTCATTCGTAAACTCCTGTCAATTAACAGGATATAGTTCAGAGAACATAATACCTCGTGTCATGGTTTACAGCTGTGCTGCGATATATATGTTCTTCGGCGATGCAGATTATACTTTTGCATTGCGTATGCTCCACCTCATCCTTTAAAATGAGATAGCAAACTCTATGCTAATCCTGTTTAATTATTTGATAAACTAAGCTGACATTTGAGATTGAATTATTTCTCAGCAAGTCCAAACATCATATAATTGAGGATAGGCAATCATCATCATCAAGTGACATATTCTTTCCAGAACGTAGTCTTTACTATGGATCTCTTGAATTCTTCGGGGTCTTGAGCAAGTTGTCCTGCATCTTTCAGGATAGGCAATGATTAAGGATAAATATTTTGTCTCGATAACTCAATAATCACTAATATATTACTCAATAAAAGTTTCTTTCAATGTATGGACAAAACTTCTAAAATATGGTTACAGTTTTAGGCAATTAGAAAATAAATCGTCATCATTAACTAAACGCACAATTATTTTTAAGCATCCCTCGCCACAAAATAATACTGGTATTTGTATAATCTACTGCAGTAAATATTGTATAAATAAAACTATTCTGTCTATTGTGAGTTCGTTTCCATATACACACTGGCTTTCTCTTATGAGAGTATTGTCCTTAAGATTTTAAGCAGATAGCCCAAATAACGGACATATGTCTGAGTATTGCAGTTTTATTTGCACCAATGACCAGACGCATCTGACTTTGGCAGTTGCAACACATACTTTCAGTGATTTTACCACTTTCACTGAATTAAATACGTCCGTAACATATCGCTAGTGGTTGGTCGTAAGTTACGTAAAATTATTCACACTGCACGCTGGTCACCAACCTTTAATCTATCCACGGTTACATTTTCGTGATATATATGCTGCTGTCTGTCTGTGTCACTAATGACATAACCACAGACGTGCACCTGCTTACGATAGGTGGAACGTTCGAGATCAAATAATTTAATCACCATTTTTAGTTAATGCTGCATTTATCGACATATACTCCCTTGCATCACAGCAATCGTCAACATTGTCTACATGAGTTCACATTTTATTCTCCAGAGGTAGAGTGTCTATCTGGGTCGTAACGTCTTTTGTACATGAACATTTGTATGGAGATCCCTGGTTAGAGATATGAGTGCTACTCTTGACTGACTACCTGCGCTTCCGTAAGAGTGGCGGGGTGTCCCACATATTCGGGAATTCGACCACGCCTTTTTTTAATGTCAGCACGGGTATATTTAATACTATAAATAGTATTTATCAAAATTAATTAACATAAACAGTAAACGGACAGTATTTTATTATTTACAATGTCTAATATGTAAACCTGTAAGTGAAATATCTAAACATGTAAGTGAAATATGTAAACATGTAAGTGAAATTTCTAAATCTGTAAGTGAAATATGTAAACATGTAAGTGAAATTTCTAAATCTGTAAGTGAAATATGTAAACCTGTAGGTGAAATATCTAAATCTGTAAGTGAAATATGTAAACATGTAAGTGAAATTTCTAAATCTGTAAGTGAAATATGTAAACATGTAAGTGAAATTTCTAAATCTGTAAGTGAAATATGTAAACCTGTAGGTGAAATATCTAAATCTGTAAGTGAAATATGTAAACATGTAAGTGAAATATCTAAATGTGTAAGTGAAATATGTAAACCTGTAAGTGAAATATCTAAACCTGTAAGTGAAATATGTAAACATGTAAGTGAAATATCTAAATGTGTAAGTGAAATATGTAAACATGTAAGTGAAATATCTAAATGTGTAAGTGAAATATGTAAACATGTAAGTGAAATATCTAAACCTGTAAGTGAAATATGTAAACATGTAAGTGAAATATCTAAACCTGTAAGGGAAATATGTAAACATGTAAGTGAAATATCTAAACATGTAAGTGAAATATGTAAACATGTAAGTGAAATATCTAAATGTGTAAGTGAAATATGTAAACATGTAAGTGAAATATCTAAATGTGTAAGTGAAATATGTAAACATGTAAGTGAAATATCTAAACCTGTAAGTGAAATATGTAAACATGTAAGTGAAATATCTAAATGTGTAAGTGAAATATGTAAACATGTAAGTGAAATATCTAAATGTGTAAGTTAAATATGTAAACCTGTAAGTGAAATATTTAAATGTGTAAGTGAAATATGTAAACATGTAAGTGAAATATGTATAAGTAAATGCCTGTGGTTGATCAGAATTATGCAATATCTTCACAAAATTCAATGTTTCCAGTACATTTACATATAAAATCACTCTGACCTTCATCAAATATTTTGACAGTTAAACAATTTGCATTCGCATTGAAATATTTGTGGAAATTCCATATCTAAATTTAACATGTGATACATCAATGCAAGAATTTGTGGTATAACACAACTAAATCATCGGTGGATTACTGCATGGTGCATGAACTCACACTGCATGTTGCACGAACTCACACTGCATGTTGCATGAACTCACACTGCATGTTGGTCACCAACCTTTAGTCCATCTACGGTGAAATTTTCGTTTACCTTATCACACCAAATAGGGGGCCAGAACATCAATCAAATAAGGCAGACATTGTAAGTATATTATCATCATGACTTTTAAACATTTTTTGTCATTTAAGATTGAACTATATTGCTTTGGAGAGCATGATCGATATTTTAACCTGATCCTCTTGATAAGATCGATCATGATAGATTATGAATAATGAGCTATTCAATACGCCCTAATGAAATGTTATCAAAACTCCCTAATGAAATGCTATCAATGTTATTAAAACTCCTAATTAAATTCTATCAATGTTATTAAAACTTCCTAATGAAATGCTATCATAGTCATCAAAACTCCCTAATGAAATGCTATCAATGTTATTAAAACTCCCTAATGAAATGCTATCAATGTTATTAAAACTCCTAATGAAATTCTATCAATGTTATTAAAACTTCCTAATGAAATGCTATCATAGTCATCAAAACTCCCTAATGAAATGCTATCAATGTTATTAAAACTTCCTAATGAAATGCTATCATAGTCATCAAAACTCCCTAATGAAATGCTATCAATGTCATAAAAACTCCCTAATGAAATGATATCAATGTTATTAAAACTCCCTAATGAAATGTTATCAATGTTATTAAGACTCCATTATGAAATGTTATGAAAGGACTACATTTCGTTATTGAAACAACATCAATAATTCACGGGAAGGGTATGAAACAAATGTGACATTTGTTGTCAGGGAGAAGGGGATTGGCAAATGTTAATATAAAACAATACTGTGCTATGCAACAATTACAATGTTTACATTTGAAATTTATTGACTAAAAATAAGATACTAACGATGAGGTTTATTTCTATTGTTGTGGGATTATTTTTTATGGTTGGGGGAGTGGGGTTAAACGTTTTGTGTTTATTTGGGGGGGGGGGACGCAAGAATTCTTATAATAATAATAATATGTGAAGAAAGTTTACAAGCTGTGTTTAGGTCCAGGGTGTGAGGCACAGAAAAAATTGTCCCGAAAGGAAACACTTGCTCAAAGATGTTGAGAGTTCACTGGTCTACACAACTGATACTCTATATTGTATATTTCAGTGACTTTAAATATGTACACCCAGTGGACCCAATCTATCACTAATTTCGTATTTTCACATTCTTGAAACTAATATTACCAAATTATTTTCTATGACCAATTCTTTTCTACATCTCATTTACTAGACCGGTGGTTCTCAATCGTAGTTTATTTTCGTTTTTGCCCAAATTTAAGTGAAATTTCTCTCCATAGTCCCCTAGTGACCTACATAGTTTCCTAATGATCTACTGTCCCTAACATAGTCCCCTAATGATCTACTACGACCCTAAGATTGTTCCCTAATGATCTATTAAGTCCCTAACATAGTCACATAAAGATCTAATAATTCCCTAACATTGTCTCCCAATGATCTAATAATTCCCTAACATTGTCCCCTAATGATCTACTAAGTCCCTAACATAGTCCGCTAATGATCTACTAATTCCCTAACTAAGACGTGAATAAGGGAAATTTTACTTGTTTTACCTTTTTGTAGACCATTCAGACAAACATGAGCCTAATCGCCAAAATAGTTTGCACATTATTTTTCAGCTGTGGACCCCATATGAAGCTGAATTGTCACCGTTGAAATACACTGCCATAAACTACTTTCTGCTAACACGCGGGTATTTGAAAACGAATATAGAAGAACATTTATACTTGTCGGAATGTATCTATTTTAATCTATTTTCAAATAGTCCATAAATACAGAAATAACTAAAAATATAAATTTCTTGGTCAGTGATAATTAAAAGGTGCAAAAATTATGAAATTTTGCCATTAAATTGTCACATTCTGGCAAAAATGTGTTCCTCTCTCCATTTCATTCGGAAAAAAAACACTCTTATTTGTTCAAAGACGCTTTCGACACGCCTATTAATTATTATTCGATCTTACCAGGTAAAGTAAATCATTCTAGTCATGTGCACATACGTTAACAGCCGGTAATTAACGAAGTTCTACCTCTGTGTTTCATTGAAACAAGGCAACAAAAACATGAAAAGAAACGGAATAATATGAAATCAAATGGTTAAATGTGTCACTTCTATTAATGTATTAATGCTAATACTAAATATGTTCAGATCAAAATAATGGGTACATATTAAATATGTTCAGATCGTGACAATGAGTACATTATAAATATACTCAAATCGGGACAATGACTACATACTAATTATCTATCTATCTACATGCTGTGACCCTTCTGTACCTCGCGGCATAAGGGGATTATTATACTAAATATTCTCAGATAAAAACAATAATTACATATTCGATATATAACAATGAGTACATACTAAACATTTTCAGATCGAAACAATGAGTACATACTAAACATTTTCAGATCGAAACAATGAATGCATCATAAATAAACTCAGATTGGGACAATTAGTATATACTAAATATGTTCAGATCGGGACAATGAGTACATACTAAATATGTCTAGATCAAAATAATGAGTACATACTAAATATGTCTAGATCAAAATAATGAGTACATACTGAATATGTCTAGATCAATATAATGAGTACATACTAAATATGTCTAGATCAAAATAATGAGTACATACTAAATATGTCTAGATCAAAATAATGAGTACATACTAAATATGTCTAGATCAAAATAATGAGTACATACTGAATATGTCTAGATCAATATAATGAGTACATACTAAATATGTCTAGATCAAAATAATGAGTACATACTAAATATGTCTAGATCAAAATAATGAGTACATACTAAATATGTCTAGATCAAAATAATGAGTACATACTAAATATGTCTAGATCAAAATAATGAGTACATACTAAATATGTCTAGATCAAAATAATGAGTACATACTGAATATGTCTAGATCAATATAATGAGTGCATACTGAATATATACATATGAGGACAACGAGTAGCAACGTACTAAATATACTGAATAAACAAATAAATATCTCTTTAAATACCATGGCAGTGCTCATGCGCAGAGAAGTTAATGTATGCATGTTATTATATGTCCGTGGAACAAATGCAAACAGGCAAAAACATTATAGAGAAGAATAAACACAATTTTTTGAAGAATTCAAAAAGAAAAGACTACTATGTAGTAAAAAATATATATTTAAAAATGTTAAAATTCAGCATTAGGAATAAAACAAATAGATATCGATTCAGGGAAAAATAATTATAAAATGGGAGTATGGAAAGACATCAATAGAAGTAGAAAAAAAAGGTTTAGATGAATTCAGAGGAGTGACACGATTAGAAATCAAGCAAACAGATAAATGGAAGCTAACAATGTCGATGGAAATGACATACAAAGTGGAGCATAGAAAAGTGGTCTGACAAGATGTGACAAGAGATCGAATTTGTTTAAGTTCCATTCAAATATTATTTTATGGCTAGACCTGTTTGTCTGGTAGTTGCAAGTGTTTATATCATAATTATAAGTATAAATGGTAAAAATACTCATAAATTGTATTTTAAAAACTACTGAAAACAATGGAGCGAGTTTGAATCCACTAAATTGCAATTAAAATCGAGAATTTTAATAAATATATATAGGAAAGACGTTTTCACCTTTTTTTAAAACCATGGCGCCCTTTTGAAACAAATATTATTCCGTGTCGTTTCTGGTGTCAACAAAAGAGAAATGGCTTTATTTGCAATTAAGCAAGACTTTATTTAAGCGCTTTATAGTTGTAATTATTCATGTTGTTTATCTTTAAAATTGTAACTTTTCTATACCCCCTAACTTTTCTATACCCCTAACTTTTCTATACCCCTAACTTTTCTATACCCCTAACTTTTCTATACCCCTAACTTTTCTATACCCCTAACTTTTCTATACCCCTAACTTTTCTATACCCCTAACTATATCTGTTTGCATAATTTCAAATATTTTGTCTGTATCCCCTCCCCCCCCTCCCCCCACATACACACACACATGAAATGTCTACGAAGCCCATAAAGAAGCCATTTTTTCTCAACATGAACACCCCTGATTTAGGAAACAAAGTTACACTCTGCTTCTTGGTTATTCTTTGGCAGCAGTTACATAACAAACAGAAATTTGCAAATTTCCTTTTCTTGTTCGTATAGCTATATCGTTTATAGTTTAATCAATGTCAGTCTCGAATGATATGCACAAAATGGTTACAGAATTAGTTATTTCTCATTTAAAATAGTCCGGATGTCACATAAAATATTTATAAATTCCTTCATCAGAAAATCCCTGCATTCGATCTCAAAACTATTTTTGATTCAGCATCACTCATCTTGGATGATGCGAACGATCATTTTTCGCTTTGTGCATACCTTGTGTGTCCAGTCAATTAAAAGCAATGTAAAAGTCGAAAATACCCAGAAACTTTACACTGCATGAAATCAGCGCCCAAACTATTCTAGAGAAATACTTTTTTTCTGTGCGCAGTAGTTCAAAATGTCAAGTACAGGATGCGTTTTGTAACAGCCGTAACATTATGTAACGTTATACGTTACCATAACATTATGTGACGATATATGTTCTTGTGTATCTAGGCATCTACGATTCGCACGCCTGACTATTATTGAGAAAGAATTGGTAAATACTATACATACAACTCAGTGTATTTAGTAGTAGCAGCAATTCTCTTAATACTCAGACTTTTGGCCTTTTGTATATCTAGATAGCCATGTTTAAAGCAATAGGTTAAAGAAATCAAACACAACTGCTTAAGGACCTGACATTCCAAACTATGAGACAATAAAGAAAGTATATAAATATATATTAATGATAATAATATATATATTTAGTTTTAAAAAAGGAGTATTCTAGTATTCTGATACCATAGCAAATTCATTCATAAACATCAGAAACAGTACCCCCATAATCAAGAAGAAGGCAGTAAAACAAAGTGGCTAGAGTATTTTAATATGTTGTACAACCCATCAACCAACACAAGAAACTATTATTTCACTCCAAGATATTCACATTTTCCAGAACAAGAAATACTAGACCGTGAAATAGGGGAACATATAAAGAACAGCCCGCGAAACAAATCACCTGGCGTGGATCGTATAACAACTGATACCATCCTGGCATGCACTGAAGTTGGTGCAAGCTGGACAAAGAGAATACTTACAGCAGCATGGTCAGAAAAAAAGTATCAGGTGACTGGCAGAGAGCAATAATTGTTTGTACCCATATGGAAAAACAAGGGCAACAGACGAGAGTGTAAGACGTGCAGATGCATATCTCTGCTCAGCCAATAGGAAAAATATACTAAAAAATCATAGAACTTAGAGTAAGACCGATAATAGAACCCCAGCTAAATAAGATACAATTTTGTTTCAGGAAAGGTATTGGATGCACAAATGACATTTATTTCGCTGCGACAGCTGAGCGATAAAACACTTGACCTACAACTAAACATTGCCTTCATCAACCAAGAACAGGCATTTGACAGAATTCACACAGAAAATCTGTGGCTAATATTGAAGGACTATGGAGTACATGGAAAATTACTAGACAACGTATGAGCGTTATACAAACACTGCCAGAGCGTAATCAAAGCTACTGAGGGCACAAAAGACTCATTTGAAATAAAAACAGGTGTTAGACAAGGCTGCGTACTATCACAACTTCTGTTCGTAACATACATGGACAGGATAACTAAAGAACAGACGCAACAAACAAATTCACCGCTACAGGAGCATCAAATAAAGATTACAGTTCACTGAATAACTGCTATATGCAGATGATCAATGCTTAATATACGAATCTGAAAACTAACTACTGCGGCATAAAGACATGCTCCATACAACCTGCGAACAACACAACATGAAACTAAACAAATCTAAAACAGAGAGTATGAAGATAAGCAGAACACCAGGCCAGTTAAATGTATTTGTCAATGATACAAAACTAAACCAAGTCTCATAGTTTAAATACATAGGAAGCATATTTACAAAGGATAGCAAACTCGACAGAGAGATTGAAACAGGATGCCAAAAAGCCAATGCTGTAACTTACCAGCAGTCACCAATATTTAAACACTCATCAATCTGCATGACTACAAAACAACAAGTGATAAACAGTATTTTGATAACCAACTTTGTGTTGACAATGTCAAACACAAGCCTTGACAAAAACACTACCGAAAAAGATCACAGTTTGAGAAATGAGATGTTTGAGGAAAGCTATAAATGTTACGAGATGAGACCGCCAGAGAAATGAAGATCATCATCATCAGGTGCCATGCCGGCTGGCGTATGCGGTCATACCTCTCCACCGCTCTCTGTCCACAGTATTATGTATCAAGGTCGTTGTTGTTTCCTTGCCGTGCCAGGTTGTCAAACTGTCTAATATTTTCTCAAGTTGTCGCCCTCTGTCTCTGTTGCCTTCAATTTTGCCTGTTGGACTATGTTCTCTAAACCTGCCTGTCTCATGAAGTAGCCAAAAAAAAAGAAGATTGCCTTTTTCTTATATTGTTGATTAAGGTCCGTTTCGCATTTACTCTTTCAACACCTCTACGTTAGTTTTTCTGGCAGTCCATGGTATTCTCAGCATTCTTCTGTAGAACCACATCTCTGTTGCATCTATTTTCCCACTTCCCAGTTTGTTTATTGTCCAAGACTCGCACCCATATGTTAGTATAGGGGTTATATAGCACTGCAGAACTCTCTTTCTCACCTCTAATGACAAGGTCATATTGCACAATATATTTTTCATTTTTCTGAATGTTGTTTTTGCCTGTCCTATTCTGCTTCTTATCTCTGTTGAACTTCCATCTGCTGCAATCGTTGTACCTTTGATCTTGCAATGTGTGTTATTTTGTTTCTTTGAAATAACCATTACTTCTATTTTCTTGATATTTAGGAAGAGGCCTTTCTCTTTACTTGAAATGAAGAAATCAGGAAATAAAGACTATCTCAAATCAAGAGTACATCGAGAGGCAGAAAATCAGATGGTTTGGTCACGTCATGAGAATAGAATCTACGCAACCACAGCTCCGTGCATACATCTGCAGAAGACCGGGCTATAAGGAACAATGAAGACCAAGAACTAGATGGGCAGAGACAACAAAGAAACATTAAATAGATACGGGCTTACTATGGCCAATGCAACTCAAATGGCCAAAAACAAAAGAACTCTTGAAGTTATTAAAGGATGTTGCCAGACTGAAGTTATTAAAGGATGTTGCCAGACTGAAGTTATTAAAGGATGGTGGTAGACTGAAGCGTCAGCTGGAACAAACATACATGTATAATTTACATAGTAGACAGATGCATGAGAGGACTAAATGCGCTAAGGTACATGAGTGATAGGAGATGGGGAGCAATGACTAAAACAATAATATCTTTCTATAAAGCCTTTTATAAGAGGCTAACTAGAATATGCTGGCATTGTGTACGATTCGACAATCCTATCTAATATTTAAAAATATACACAATTCACAATAAAGCTATAGCCATAATAGCTAGGGTGGCCCCATGGGCATTTGTTAAATCGACTGTATTAGCGTTAGGAGTAATGTCACTAACGCATAAAAGAACAGTACATAGACCTAACTACTGGTCTGCAATAGAAATACATAATACGAACACAGCTTATTATTAATAGCTAAATTATATATAGGAATATAAACAATAGGTACATTCTCAATAGAAAGTCACCGAGCAGCAGTATGGTGGCAAGGAAGTGTAGAATTACGCCAGATAATTAGATAACTAAATGATCACACGCAAAACAGTCTTAAAATATTAACAGATGGATCAAAAGGAGAGGAAAGCCCGCGTGCTCGAATTTTATACCAAAATTGAAATCAAAGAATGGTTTTAAAATATCAGATGGAATCTATATTTATAGTTGAATTAACAGAAATCCTAAAAGTACTGGAACCAATAGCTGAGGAACATTCACAGAAAATCAACAAGCTTAACTGACACATTAATATCAGTACATGTTCTCCAAAACAAATACAATAGTCAGAGACCAGACATAATAAATATTACATATAAATACAATACTACATCACACTGGTACTCATGTTAATGTAATGTGGATTTCAGCCCATATCAGAGTCGCAAGAAATGAAGTATCACACAATGAAGCAAAGATAGAATGTCTAGTTAGAATAGAGATCAATGTAGGACTTGACAGATCAGACATCAGGGGCATAAGGACACGGTATTAACAGAATGTACAGATAAATGGGGCACCAGTGCAAAGTGAAACATGCACATGCTCTTCTAAAAGAACCATCTAGAAATGCATACTAAATTAAAGAATAGCTGAAACTCCCTACCAGTATAAACCTTTGTTATTAAGACTTTTCACCACATTACATAATATTCTTGAACTAATTATGAAAACTTTGAAGGTTAAAACAAAATTGAACATTTCTGACTACAGTGCAATAGATTTCACCAACATAGAGTTTATCTAAACAATTGATATCAATAACATTTCATATATCATAGATCAAATACTTGGTCACAATGTACCAAGAGATATATTAACATTAATGCAACAATTTATTACAAGAACACAAGTCTTAATCAAAGTTTAGCAAATTGTAGGAAATGACTAAAAGATACAAGTAAATTTCTTGTTATATCGTGTTTGTTGTTTATTTGTTTGCTTCTCTATATCTATAAGATCAAAGGATATAACTTCGATAGAGTAACATACCTTTCCAGGACTTATCACTACTAAACCTTCAGAGTTTCCTTCTATTAGTCCCTTTTAGGACTTCGAAAAATCCTTCTCGGGACTAATACTACATGTTTGAGTTTCCCGTCTACTAGTTAGTCCTTTTCACAACTTCTGTCGGTCCTTCTTATAACTTTTTACATTCCATATAAAGGATTTCACCAATTCTTCTCAGGGACTCAAGTCAACTAAACATCACCAGACAATAACACAATAGACATTTGAACTGAGAGAAACTTACCACAGACACCGGACAATAGATGTCCTCTTGAATAATTGCACGCAATATCATCATATTTCGTCCAAGACCATAATGTCACACAAAGATAACAGCCAGCATACCGCTTAGTATATCTATATTAGACTATGGTCAGATCGAAAGAGCCGTGCCTCGTCTAATAGAGACTTAAATCCATTATTTAACATATAAAAACAGTTTTGGGCATACTGCAAGCATGATGGACTGTTTTTAAGTATACATATTTCGTCTCGGCATATAACTTTATTAGCCAGAACATCAACCGATGTCAAATACTAGAAGATAAATCCTTTTCACATAAAAGAAATACTTTTATGAGGGGAACGATAACACACATGTTGTTTTTATTATTAACGATTTGTTTTTGCTGTTTATTATTGGAGTCAATTGATCATTGTCCGCAAATGTCAGAGCAGAACAGCACACAGTTAGCGAGTCAAAATAGAACTCATAAAGACAACGACTTCATAAAGTCATTTAAATGTCTCGTTCATTGTCATCGTTAGCATCCATTTGGTATTCTCTTTGCCTCAGAATATTAGTAGATTCACATGTATGTCCCAACAGGAGCATGGTGTCATCACTGTTGTTAACCTTGCTGTCCGAAGCCTGCTACAAAGAGTATATGCCGATCGTCAAAGGCGTTTTATGTTTCAAGATATGCTGTTGTTGTTTGGGGAATCTATGTAACAATTATAAGTAAGTCCAGTTTCTATTCAGACAAGATGTGAAAACACAAGTAACGAAGTTTTACGAATCACCACAATCAGAAAAAAATAAAATCAATCAATATGTCTAATATAGAGCAGGACAACACGGGACGAGTTGGAGATAGCCGTATATACGAACACATGTCTAAGGAGTAATATAAGTATAGGAATAAAATGTGGTGGTATATTCTATTGAGGATGTAGAGTTTTTAACCTAGTATTTTTTGCTTTGGTGATTTTCTTAGCAATATTTCAGTAGATCACCACTGCTTTTCATCCTGATGCACAGTTTCATGTGGTGCGGTTTTCATCCTGATGCACAGTTTCATGTGGTGCGGTTTTCATCCTGATGCAAAGTTTCATGTGGCGCGGTTTTCATCCTGATGCACAGTTTCATGTGGCGCGGTTTTCATCCTGATGCACAGTTTCATGTGGCGCGGTTTTCATCCTGATGCACAGTTTCATGTGGCGCGGTTTTCATCCTGATGCACAGTTTCATGTGGTGCGGTTTTCATCCTGATGCAAAGTTTCATGTGGCGCGGTTTTCATCCTGATGCACAGTTTCATGTGGCGCGGTTTTCATCCTGATGCACAGTTTCATGTGGCGCGGTTTTCATCCTGATGCACAGTTTCATGTGGTGCGGTTTTCATCCTGATGCACAGTTTCATGTGGTGCGGTTTTCATCCTGATGCACAGTTTCATGTGGCGCGGTTTTCATCCTGATGCAAAGTTTCATGTGGCGCGGTTTTCATCCTGATGCACAGTTTCATGTGGCGCGGTTTTCATCCTGATGCACAGTTTCATGTGGTGCGGTTTTCATCCTGATGCACAGTTTCATGTGGTGCGGTTTTCATCCTGATGCACAGTTTCATGTGGCGCGGTTTTCATCCTGATGCACAGTTTCATGTGGCGCGGTTTTCATCCTGATGCACAGTTTCATGTGGTGCGGTTTTCATCCTGATGCACAGTTTCATGTGGTGCGGTTTTCATCCTGATGCACAGTTTCATGTGGCGCGGTTTTCATCCTGATGCAAAGTTTCATGTGGCGCGGTTTTCATCCTGATGCACAGTTTCATGTGGCGCGGTTTTCATCCTGATGCACAGTTTCATGTGGTGCGGTTTTCATCCTGATGCACAGTTTCATGTGGTGCGGTTTTCATCCTGATGCACAGTTTCATGTGGCGCGGTTTTCATCCTGATGCACAGTTTCATGTGGCGCGGTTTTCATCTGGAACTTTTGTTGTACAATGCGTTCTCTGTACCACTCCAACGCAGAGTCGAATAAACATAAGAATGTCGGGAGAAAATAAATGAGAAATGGGTAGAATAAACTGAAAGAAGGAATGCGAAAGAAAACGAAATTAAGACCGGCAGAATAAAAAAATATATAGGAATCATGGATGTTAAGACCGACAGGTTCTATAATTCCCGCCTCAATTACTGTACAAAAGTTCAATGCTTATTTATTGAGAGCATGATGTTATGAGCATAATGTTCTGTGACAAATGATTTAGTCAGCATTACTCCATCTCTTTTACTTCTCAAAATTAATTATGGTAGTCAGTTATTGAAACTTGGTCGACCTGCGAGTAGATAGTGGCCGAAAATAAATTTGACATAAGGTTGTCTTTAAAGCTTATGGGCAGACTTATGAGCAGATACTTATGGGTAGAGACTTATGGGCAGAGACTTATGGGCAGAGTCAAATATTCGGAAGACATTCAACTTGAATAAAACTGCCCGGTTAAGAAGCAATAATCAACCATCCCCGCTCCCCTTCATAGAAAATATATCGAAAAAATATTGTTTTGTCAGTGTTGTGGTTATATTAATTTACGTTAACTAAATAACTAATTAGCTAACAAATGCTCTCTGACATTCAATTCCCTTTTTGTGTTTGATTTTCTAATATCGCCATACTTTATTAATATGTCAAATAGATTTTTCTCATGAGGTCTTGTAATCAAAAATGTGTAATCAAAATAAGTGTAGTTGTTATTGAAACTGTAAAAGTAAATTTTGATAACATACTATTTCTAACTAGGTCTCAACAAGTGAAATAGCGTGGTTTATATTCACAACAATAACAATGGAATTATCCTTGTCAAGTCTGACAGTTGCTATTTTGACAGTTATTGTTTTTGTCACATCAACGTTATGCGTGGAATACAAAAGCGTGGAATACAGAGAGAAACCAGCAGAGTTTGAACCTATCATATGTAAGTATGGTTAACAATTATCGTGTTGTATATATTAAAGAAATGCACATGTGAAAATATGTCATCATTACAATATTGTTCTGTGCATGTGAAGTTCTTATAATACGTGTACATATGACATCCACAGATAGATCGTTTCTCTAAATACTTGATCATGTGATCGATTTGATCATTTGGCGGGTTCGAATTCGGCTCATGAAATTTTGTTTACAAAGTGAACTTTTTCTAAGATTAATGGGGATAATCGATATAAGCTACGGATTTACGTGCTATGAGTGGTGCTCTCGGCAGACGTGACGCTTCACTTAGAAGGACGAAGTGCATATGAGATTCTAGAATAAGCTAAAGTCAATCCTTTTCAAGACTTGTGTGAATGTTAAACTCAGTAGGAGATTAGAGCATACATAGACACGTCCTGGGTGCTATGATGATGATCTGACGTGTAAATAACTGACCAAGATGCACGCCATTTACATTGTGATTCTCATCTGTTTGACATCGTTTCGAAGACTTTGAGCGTGTGCCTACTATTATATGTTGTTGTTGCTTTCAAAAAAACTTTAAGCAGTTTTTCTTTATAGCATTTAAAACAGAGCTTTTTTTTTTTTAATCCAATATTCCTTGTAGTTTTACAGATGTGATTTTTGATAAACATTTTTGCTAAAAAATTTTGATAAACATTTTTGATGCCGTCGTATTGTCCCTCAGCTCTGAAGCACAGCATGAGACGTAGATAAAAAACGCGTTTCGGACACTGAAGCGACGATCTCGTTTCAACTCTTCGTGGAGTGTTCAATCTATGGGCGTAAATGAACAAGAAACGACAAGATATCAGTTGTGATGAAACCTGCTGAAGTTGCATGCCTGGACTACTGTGAGAAAATTAAACCGTTAATCTGTTGCATGTTTTGAGATTATAAGAAATGTACAGTAGACTTCTTCTAGAGATAAAAGATTACCAAGTTCATGACATTGCACCCTACATCAAAATTGATTCGAAGTGTCATCTCGAGCTAGTGAACTAGATCCAATAAAACAGACTGCCAGTCGAAGCTAATTTCGCTCTAAAACTAAAATTTCACCACCTGACACAGGAAAAATGAATAGCAAATTGACAAATTCTGGGAGTTCACTTTAAGAATGAAGTGGATCAAAACACACCCTCACATTAGTCCTCGACGACAGGTAATTTTTAACAGCTGATGACATGTAAAAACAATATTATTTCATACATTTTAAAACAATGTTTAAACAACATTTTACTAAAACATTTATAAGCAAGATTTAAAAACAATATTCGGCACTTAACAATCGATTAATGCGTTATGCATTCAATAACCAATAAGAATCACTGACCCACGTCATTCTTAGAGTGAACAGAGTTCTTAGATTTTTGCAGAATATTTCATTCGCTGAAACCATAGAACCAAAACTGAAAACCAGAAAGGACAAAAAAAATTTTAACTTTTCTCATATACTCAACCATTCTTCTTATAATTCTATATCTTTTTCATTGACTGTAACCCTACAATTATCATAGATTATTAGTTTAATTTAGTCGGAAGTAATTTACATCTTAAAATACGATTTAAAAAGAAAGCTAGTCTCCTCTTCAAACACGAGTTGAAAACAAACGGTATTTTGTGTTATTAGTTTGTTCCTTTCGTGCCGCAAGCGACACATAGGGCAGAGGATTTGGTTCTCCAAATGATGGGGGTCCGCTGCCTGCAGCTTTAGTTCCTGGATGGTCTTACAGCCTATTAATTCCCCTTCTTTAAGAATGGTGTTTTTAAGGGTTGTTTTAGGTCTTCCTCTTTTTCTTTCATCCTCAGGTGACCACATAAGGGCTTGTTTGTTTATTCTGTTTATATCTAGTCGTAAAACGTAACCAATGTATTTAAATCTTCGTTTTTTTATGTTTGAAACATACTCTTGGTGTGTTTTGTCTCTTAGATCACTATTTCTGTTATAGTTACCCAAATATCGCTATGTTTACCCACATCACAATGAGATCTTTACAAGTCATTCCACGTACGACTACTTTCTATCTCTCTTTAGATTTGGTTCTTCTGTAGCAGAATAAATATTATTTGCACATTGTATTTTAACAGAACAGACTTATCCACCAAGCTCTGACATTGCCAGCAACAAGAAAACGAAAACGTGGTAGACCCAGGTCATAACTAGAAACATAACCACGAAGAACAATCAAGAACGGGACAATGACAATGGGTATTAACATCACTAAAGAACTGCAACAATTTGCAGCGAACTGCACATCATGGAGAAACATAACTTCCGCCATATGTGCTGCCCTTGACACCAAAGGAACAATCTAACTAACTTGTATAGAATGGGGGTGATGCATGTCATACTCTGGTGTACCTGAGATATATTATTATGATTCATGCGATTCTTACTCGGCTGTCAGACAACAAATCATATATTACATTTATGCGTGTAAAACGACTTACGACATAGTTCTAATTCATGTGTACGAGAATACCTCCAAATCACAGATGAAATAGAACACTTGATGTATTCTGAAATTCATAAGCTGAAAGACAGTAGAGTAAAAAGAGAAAAATCATGATTGGGGCGTGTGGTGGAGATCACACAAACTATGTTCTTGATGGAAGACGTGACATCTGGTGTGGACTGGATAAGGGTGCACATGGATGACCAGACAACATGCGAATAATGATAACTCTCAATGGTCAATGCACAAAATGGTGCCCACTTGCGGTGGAGTCCGGGGTGTAGACATTGATGAGTGAGAATTCCAGGGAAGGTGACAAAATTGTTAAACATGGTTCAGTTGTTAAATACGTGCGTAGTGTTTGATCCTTCACATTCACTCACTCACTCAGACCGTCAAAGAGGAAAGTGGCGCAGTTGTAACTACAAGCAGCATTAACGTGGAGATTAAGATAGTGACCAAGGCTTTGAACTGGATGAGTAAACAGAATCAATTAATTTCTGCTTCCACAATGACTCGATAAGCATGATCAAGAACATAAAAATGGGCTTAACTTGTGAACAGTGGCTTGAGGTAGTCAAGAGGTCTAAACTTGAAATGTGTCACACTAATATTCGTGCCTGGTGATATGGGTGTTCAGAACAACGAAAGAGCAAATAAGCTGGGATGCGCTGCTGCTATATTTGAGGATATTTCGTACATAAAGCAACACGGGCAAATGAAATTAATGAGTGTAATGATTTCATTTCAATGTCCAGGTACAAGGAACTGGGATTTAAATGTAGCATTGCCAGAAATTAGCGCTATTTTGTGATTGGAAGGATATTCGTCAAATAACACAAAACTGGAACTAACAGTAATCGTATAATGGTGGACACAATCAAGAGGAGATCGGAGAAGAACATATGGATGTATGAGAAGTGTAATGCTGATAATCAGACAACTAACTAACCAACTAGAGACCCATGATTTCAGTCAATAATTTCAAGATAGAAATTTCAGATCTTTTACACTTTTGAAATATTCATGGAATCCACATTATTTAATATATGATTCTACTGCTTCTATATATCGGCGTCTATACATCTACAGGTACCGTTGAACAAAGCGACCAACTCTCAGGTAATTATGACATTATTGAGATCGCCAAAGACATGGCATCTTCCCGCATTTACGGCACAGCCAACTTTTCAATGAACAGGACGTTCATATCATCAGAAGACATCTTTGATTTTGTTACAAATGGTAAGTAATGTCAAATCTATGATAAGTATACACTAAAAATATCTTCTTACAAATGGAAGGTAAAATCAAAGTTCAGATATGTACACACACAAATATATTATTACAAAGGATGGGTAAAGTGAAAGCTTAGATCATTTTTTAGGTTTACGTTTAGATATGTTGATTATCGTCTTCGCACACAGGACATGTCCCGACATGTCCAGATCTCAGTTTCAGTGACTCTCTCAATGTTTAGCGGGTGTAAATATTAACTGCACATATTATAACGGACAGGAAATATCAACATACCAGAACTCATTCTCCAAGACTATACTAACTTTGTTGTTTACATTAACGACAATCTGACATGCGCATTTCTAAAAAAATCAATTTCTGGGAAATCTATAATGATCTAAATCAAACTTACCAATATGAAACTAAATACATAATAATTGTATGTAGAATAAAAAATGTTTGCTCTTAAGATTAAATGAAAGCATCAAATAAAGAAGCCACTTTCCTTGATGAATGGGCTAATGAAGAAGTTTAATAACCTCAACTTGCACGAACTTAGCCATAGTTCGACCATAGATAAGAACGTGCCCTTTCACGTTACTCTGGCAAAGTTACTGAAAAGAACAAGTAGGACTTAATAATTTTGCGTCATTAAAAATCAATGGCTTATACAGGTTATGCATCAGGAAGCTATGAAGACCTCACTATTGGTCTATAGGACTAACCATTATGCAACAGTAAACTCTCAGTATATTGAACATATTGACAAGCCAATATATTGAAGCATTCCTCTTGTGGAAGCCACACAATATTTCATATATACAGTTACGTTTACATTTGTGGT
The DNA here is from genome assembly GCA_034231615.1 of Meghimatium bilineatum. NCBI lineage: Eukaryota > Metazoa > Mollusca > Gastropoda > Stylommatophora > Philomycidae > Meghimatium > Meghimatium bilineatum. Next base: position 22,066,100 of record CM067320.1, on the reverse strand, counting down.
CCAACATTACAGTGAATCAGCATTGCACATTTCGTGGGGGAAATCAAATAGCTCAAACGGATGTTTAGAAATTAGTTATCTCGCCTTCTCTATGGTTGGCTATCTCATAGTTAATTAGCAACATCAACTCTCACGAGGCACAAAAGAGGACATCTTATATTATAGTAACGTGGACTCATCGGTATCATTGTTCAAATGGGACGCAATTTGACTTTCGCTACATGTTTATTAATTCACCGTAATTAATTAAAATCAAGATCGAGGGGAAAGGTGTCCGTCTGTGTCACAAACGCGTTTGCAAACAGTGTTGCCAATTCCTTTGTTAAAAAGCTGCTAGTATTATCTTTGGTATTTTTTTCTAGATTAATTACTGCTTATATTGATTAATTGAGAAGAGTTTTACTTGAGTCTTTTAAATTCAAGGAGATTACTGTTTCGAACACACATTCCGTGAGATTTAAACACAACAAGCTCTTGTATGTGCGTGTGTGCGTTCGTGCGTGCACGTGCTTGTGTATGTGCATATGTACTAACTTAAACGACAAAGCAGCAAGTGTGGCCTCAGTATGACTTATTTCTAAAAAGAAAAATACAGTAGAAAGTTCATTCATTAAGTACCGTCTTTCTCCGCAACGAAGGATGGCTGCAACGGACCTGCAACACGACCTGTCTCTTGCCTGAGTAGTGCACTCTGTTAACCTGTAACCTGTCCATCTCGGAATGTCTCTACCATTTGTATCTTTGTCTACCTCTTGCTCGCCTCCCTTCGACTTTACTCTCACGTAAGATCTTCAACAAGGTGTCATGTCTTTTAATATGTACAGAATAATTTGTTTGATCTTTCTTTTCAATAGCTCTTTTTTCATATAAAATGTTGTTAGAGCCTTGTTGTTTGCTATCTTCACTATCAACGACGTTTTCCCTATTCTTCTATACATCCACATCTCATGACATCAATTATGTCTCTAGTTGTTTGTTCATTGTCCATGTTTCTGAGCCATACATTAATATAGAATAGATGTAGCATTTTATAATTCTCAGTTTTATCTTCTTTGTAATTTGTTTAGATGTTAATATTTTCATCATGTCTTTTTACCCATTCATATTGTCCTTTTAACTTCTATTTCACGTCTCGCTATCATATGTAATGATTCCTGAGGTCTCGGGTTCAATCCGCGGTTGGGACAAGGATTTTTATCTTTCGGAGGTGCAATAAAATAATTCTTCCTGTACACGTCGCGGCGACAGCTTTGACAAAGCGGCCTTTATTTCCACAGCCTCAACAGCATCCTTGCACTCTTTAATAGGAAAACATGCAGTAACGAAAGTTATTTTTTTTTTATCATCTGTAATTATACTTGCTATGTAGAAATATTAAACTTCGAACGAAAATACGATGTGTGTTTATGTGTGCGAGATACTGGTAATGTTTTAATTTGCTGTAGTATTCCGTGTATTTGCTATGTTTAGCCCCTGTTCTTCTGCGATTTTGCTGATAATCATGGTTTTTGTTATTTGAATGTTTATATCTAGTCCATATTCTTTACCTGACTTATTGACTTGATCTATTAGGCTTTGAAGTTTCTCACTTTCTGCCAATAAAAATACAGTTTCATCTGCATATCACAGGTTTTTTTTAAATTTCCCCCCTGATCTTGAGTCTTATCATTCCTTCTACATATTTAAAAATATTTTCTATGTATATGTTAAATAGGCTGGATTATAAAATACATACTTGTCTAACCCTCTTTTTATTTTTATGTTTTGTCAGTACCTGTTTTCACAACTTATTGATGCAGTTTGTTCTCAATATATATTTCTAATCACTCTGATGTCTTTCCATCTGTAACAATTTCTTCAAGAAATTAATTTTCATGTTGGACTCTGCCGATAGCCTTGCTGTAGTCTATGAAGAACAGATTCCTCTTTGGACTTCTATTTATTTACTTATCAGTAGTGGCATACTAAGTGTAGTTTCTCTGTCTCTTTTTTTTCTACAACCAAATTTGTTCTTCGCCGACTTCAGTGTCTATGCTGTTGTTAATTCTTGCGTGTATCATCGTTAGTAGCATTTTGTTACGTTGCCTATCATGATATGATTTTTTCTATCTTTCTGATGTCTTCATTTCTCATCCGGTCTCTTCTGGTGAGGTTTATAGCCTTTCTCAGGCATTTCATCTCACATGTTGTAAATTTTCTCATGCGTGTTTTTTGTCTGGGGCCATGTATGGCACTTGTAACATAACGTTGGAATAAAGATAGTGTTTATTATATATCGTATGCTCATATATCGTTACATATGGCGAGGTCACAATGGCGGGAGGTATATTATCATCCCCTCTAAAATATATCATATGCCCGTCATCCGTTGAAGTTTTGCCTATCCCCGTCCATCATATTCCAGCTAGGCCTAGGACATCCCAACTGTATCATCTAGCTCAGGGGTGAGCAAACTACGGCCCGCGGGCCGCATGCGGCCCACCATTGGATATTTTGCGGCCCTCAAACACATTTTTAAATAAATGGACGATCGTCAAAAATGATTTTTTCCCATTAATATTACACAGAAATCCATTGGAATTTTAATTAGGCTTTCTTATATATTATTTATACAATATTTTTTCCCAATGTGACATCATTTAAATATATATATATATATATTGCCAAATATACATAATATTATATGCGGCCCTCCAATAGCTTTACAATTTTCAATGCAGCCCTCTGCACAAAATGTTTGCCCACCCCTGATCTAGCTCATGAGTTAGACCTTGCAGCGCGCATGCAGCGTACGAACATTTCACGTTCTGATTATACAACTGGTTCGAGAATAATTAAAAACATTACTCATATTTTGCCGATACACAAGTGTAGCATTTCTGTTATAGTCCGTTCAGAATCGTTTGCCGAGATGTTATGATTTATAATTCAAAAAGTTCTTGATGATTTCACATGAATTTTGGCATACGTTGTTAAAATGTCCATGTCGCGAAAACATATGTGTTACTTGATGTCTAGCTGTAACGGTTATTTGAAAGCGGCGAATTCTTTTGATGTTTGCCCATGTAAATATTATTTCGACCATAAACAAAATATTTTACAGTAATCTAGTGCAATGATGACCCATAGGCGTGTCCACAAAATTTTACATGGTGGCAGGTGTAAAAAAAATTTAAAATATATCTTTTGTTCGTAGAGTCAATTTGATATTGTTCCATGCTCTTGGTGTGAGTTTCACAAATGTTGTCGCTGCCTTTGAAATAAGTACATATATTTCTTCATGTAAGGAAATTTTGTCTGTAATAGTTGATCCAAGATATCTGAACTTCTGTATTGAATCAAGCGGGCTAATTTTTATAAGTAATGGTTGATGGTTTGCTTATAACATTTTTTTGAATTGCTTGGGTGGTATTGAGCAATGAAATGTTTTACAAATCAACTTGTAAATTTTGCATATCAAACTTTTTTTAGTGTAGACTTAATCAGAGTAATGATCATTCATAATCAGACGAGTCAAATAGGTCGATTACTGTTTTCGGCTGAACAAACAACAAACCTTCCTTTTTCCAATATTCCTCTTCTTGGCGTAACACATGATCCTCACATTTCACCCAGTAGTCTTTATGTATATTTGATAGAGCCTGATTTGTAAGAGTCTCAATATCACATAATTTGAAAGTTGTATTTGTAGATGCTACGTGTCCTTTAACTTTTGCCCAAATTAGCTCTATAGGATTTAAGTGTGCATGATATGGAGGTAGTCTCAAACATCTATGACCATGTTCTTCAATTAACTTGTCTATTTTAAATCTCTTTGTTCGTTGTGTCTGTTTTACAAGGTTAAGCAATTCGGGTTTCAAGTACCTGTCGGTAAATGGTATGTGTTCTTTTATGAGCCACGTTTTGATTGCATCTTTTGTACTTGATGATGTTGGGATTCTATCTTCTACGTTCACTACGTTATGGTATGAAGCATTGTCCATTATCAGACAAGAAGGTCTATCTAATATTGGAAGAATACTTTTTTCGATCCAGTCTTCGAATATGTGCCCATTCATTTCGGAGTGGTAGTCTCTATTGTCAATGGATTTTGAAATGAAAATTAGATGAGCATTCTGCAACAACCCATTATGTCTGCTACCTGCATGTGCAACTATCAAACGTTGCCCTTTACTACTTGGTACTGATCTTTTAATACTTCCATCTGCTAACTGCCATTCCTTTTCATTTGTATGATGAGCGTTGATCCAAGTTTCATCTAAATACACAATATCATAACCATTCTCGCGCATTCCCTTCACGTAAATACTTGCTTCTAAGAGCTACCAGATGTGGCTTTTCACAAATAATGTTTTTTCCACCAGCATACTTTCTAAAGGTGAAGCCTGCATTTCTTACAGTTTTCCATAATAAAGTTTTTGATATTTCAATGTCGTTATTACTTTTCAGCCAAATCTTCAACTTTCTAAGTGTCACTTCTTCGTTTTTATCAAACATTCTACATATTTCTCTTTTTACTAGCTCCTTATCGAAACTGTCTATCTTTTCTTTCCTTCCTTGCTTTCGTGAATTTGTTGGCAATAAATATCCGCTTGCTTCCACTATTCGATCAAATGAACGTTTACACAAACCTAAAATATGCATTGTTCTCTTCTCAGGATTTGATAAAGAACAATAAAGATGTCCCTTTTTACGCTCTCTGCAGAAGTATTGATAAATCTTTATAGCAATGTTATGCTCAGTAAAATATTTCGCTTTCAGATTCATTCTCACATAGACTTGCAGAAGGTAATATGCTTAGTGCCGCCTACATTCTGTAAGTATTGAGACGTGCCTCTGACTTGTGACTTGAAATCGAGTCAATATCCGTTTTTGATTTCACATAATTCTAAGTTCAGGAAAAATAATATTTGGTGCTAAACGGGAATTTCCATATGTAACATTGCTTTATACAAATGTACAGTGGAAACAACTACTTTTAGAACGGTGCACATTCTACCGTGAGGGTCATGCCTTTATATTTAATAATCAGATGTGAGATGTAAGCATCTACATAATCCAGCGGTTGTTTATAATTTAGATTAACTTTTTTTTAATATAGGTTAAATAAGGTATCTTTGATACTGGATCACATTTCTTTGATAAAAAAATATTTCTATAGCGACATTATTATTCTAAACCTAACTTCAAATGATCAATCCAAATGAACAATACGTTTTTGATAAAAATAATTTAACATCTCGGCAAACGATTCTGAACGGACTATAGCATAATTTTACTTGGTGGTGCCCAAATCCTCTCCGAAACTTGGCTTATTGGCAAGCAGAAAAAGAAACTGTTATTCTACGCCATTTTGGCCGGAAGTGATTTTTTGAAGTGTGAATGTAGATGATTCCACAGGACTGTATAAATGAAGTGTCCCTCGCCACAGAACTATATAAGTGACAAGGAACTCTAATTAAATATACAGAAATGCAATATATTTTATTTGAATAATGAGGTTAAAATCTGAGGACATCAAAAACATACACAAACACGGTCATACATTTCAACAATGCTTGTGTCATCACAGTTTGTTTTACTTGTGAATCATTTGCTCAACGTTGATATCCGTCCGTTTATTGAAGATATTAATGCAATGTATAGAAGGGAAGGTTTTATTATCAACTGACATTCATACGCGTTTGTTCTAGTGTAATCTGAAATATATGTCATTGGTGTTTTCATTAGTACTGCTGTAGAAATCAGATCATTATATGATCATTATAAGACACCAGTTCAGTAGATCTATCTGTCTGTCTGTCTGTCCTGTCCTGTCCTGTCTCTCTGTCTCCGGATGCCTATATATCTGTCTATCTATCTATCTATCTATCTATCTATCTATCTATCTATCTATCTATCTATCTGTCTGTCTGTCTGTCTGTCTGTCTGTCTGTCTGTCTGTCTGTCTGCCTGCCTGTCTGTCTGTCTGCCTGCCTGTCTGTCTGTCTGTCTGTCTGTCTGTCTGTCTGTCTGTCTGTCTGTCTGTCTGTCTGTCTGTCTGTCTGTCTGTCTATCTGTCTATATATCCATCTATCTATCCATCCATCCATCCATCTATCCATCTATCTATCTATCTATCTATCTATCTATCTATCTATCTATCTATCTATCTATCTATCTATCTATCTATCTATCTATTTATCTATCTATCTACATGTCTGTCTGACTGTCTAATAAATATTTATCTTTCTGCGCACATCAATCATCTATCTAGCATCTATCCAAATACATCTATCTACCAGGTTCTTTGTCTGACTAGATGCATTTCTGCATGTCGTATTAATATTCATCCTCCGCCGAAGACAGATGTGTTGGGCCATTGGCGTAAATAAAACGGCGACACAGTGCATTTCTATTCTCTATACTATATCCTTCTGGAAATCTAGTAGGACCAATTTCCCGTTATAAAAGAGATCTAGAAACAGTGTAATAATGAACGCTGAAGAAGAAGAAGAAAAATTACCCATTCCTATATCCATCCGTCTGTCTGACTATCTGTTCGTCCATTCATTCATCTTTCCATCCATATACCCATCCATCTATTCATCAAAATTATCCGATTTTTTTCTCACCTGCTACAATCAAATTTTATTCCTCTTGACCAGTTCTATTAAACATCAGTTTTCTAATTGAATTTCCCATATATAAAACATCAAACATAGAATTGATGCTTAAATCATCAGTAATTCATGATAGCTCTGTTGATAGTTCTTCAATCATTCATGAGATAACAGTTATACAAATATGGTACCATTACTTTTCTGGTCATTTCGTCATCAGATCAATGTCATAGCCAAGTGTGTCCAATTGTTTGAATGTACTTCGACATATTTTCCCAACATGGTTCTTTTCTCAGAGAAGCGTGCGAACAGTTCGTGACATAGTAATATGGCTAGTGTGATAACATGCTTCTATTTTCTTAAGACCATGTTGTTGTTTGTTTCTTTTGCTCGTTAAATACCAGGTTTTGTAGATAGTTCAGGATTTAGAATGTGTAACACGGCCATCATTTGTAAAGTCATTTGTAAAATCTGTAAAATCTGCTGTCATGAGGTATCTAACTTTCCCTACCAACTAGAAGTCTAATACAAAATGATAAAGATTCAATGCCCGTTAGCCTGCTTCTCCTCGCCATCCATGAGGACCATATGACAGAAGACGTAAATAATAAATCGAGGCACGACATGCAGGGATGATAATTTTTTCACATGCGGCGATAATTTTTTGTCAGTTTTTATCATACAACTGTCCCCAGTCGCCATAACGGCATGCCTAGAACGAAAACAGTGGCCCTGATCTGAGCACTCTGAACTATAGTTCGTTCCATAATTCATGTTACTCACTTGAGTTAATTTTCACAAAAACTCCCTGATTCATAGCAACAATATTTTACAGTTAGTCTTATACACAGTACGAAATTAGGAATTCATATTTTACACATTGATAAGTAGAATGGAAAATACACAAAACGTGTTTTGCTATATATTAATGCATATGCAGAAAAAAATGACAATCAGATTTTATATGTTACCGTAATACACAAAATAGGGGATGCAAAGACGTATCACAGCTTCATATAAAAACATGAAATGTGAGACAGTTATCATTACTTCCAGAGTGTATGTAAAGGAGTTGTTATCTTTGATGATCAAATAGTCTTATGTTTTTATTGTGATAGTGGTTTTGAAGAGGAATATATGTATTTGATCACTCAGTAAATAAAGGTGACTGCAAACTAATCGTTGTGATAAGCAAAACAATGAAGTTTAGTTGATTTTGTTATAGGTCCGTGATACTGTTAGATATTTGGTCGATGTGAGAACAACGGAGATTGGCACATCAACTATTTTATTCGGATTCTGAAGAACTACTACTGCTAAGGCTTGGCTAAAATGCAAACTATATCATTGCCAATATGTCTCTTTCTCTTAAGCACATGCTTTTCATATTTTCTCCGGTACTCTCTATTTGTGCGAGGACATCGCGTGTTATGTTTATTATATCACAAAGTTTGAGTATTATTTAGTGCGGCAACTTGACCTTTTACTGCAGCCCACACACGTTCAGTGGGAATGAGATGTAAAAGGTGAGGTGGTAGCCGAAGAAAAGTATGACCATGCTCAACGATAATTTTGTCAATTGCAAAAATCTGCGTCTTCTTTGTCCGTCTTATAAGTTCTAACAACTCTGGTTTGAATTTATTGCTGCAAAAAGATACATTTTCTTTTGTAAGCCATGTCATGATTTCTTATTTTGTGCTTGATGAAGTCATGTCATGATTTCTTACTTTGTGCTTGATGAAGTCATGTCATGATTTCTTACTTTCTGCTTGATGAAGCCATGTCATGATTTCTTACTTTCTGCTTGATGAAGTCATGTCATGATTTCTTACTTTCTGCTTGATGAATTCATGTCATGATTTCTTACCTTGTGTTTTTGAATTGGGAATTTTGTCTTCATGCGCTACTACTTTATGATAGGAGGCCTTGTCCATAACAATACATGATGGCATATCCAGCGCTGGTAGAAGTGAGTTCACTAACCAATTCCTGAAAATAATTCCATTCATTTCGGTGTGGTAATCTCATAGTGTGGCCTTATCTGTAGATAATGCTTGGAAAATAAGTTCTGCCCCACTGACCAGACCATTTGCGTTACTGTCTTCATAATCTATTACAATGCATTTACCGTTACTTCAAAGTCATATTGTAATAAACTCTTTACTACATATATAAATTATCTATACTGAACAAGATACTACAATAAAAATCACGTCGAATACGTGATATGCTTTTGTAGTTTAAACTGTAGTTTGGCTATTATTTTATGATTGAATAATTGGGTAATTTAATCAAAAATACAGCGAAACGGACACTAAAATGTCCTGACCATGTCCCATCTTAAGGATACACCAGTATTTCCATGACTTTTATTGATGACAGTCTTGATAACATATCACAATAACCAATGAAAATATCGAAGATATCCATACCATATAAATTTACATATTCTGACAGTAACGATGAAATCTGTAAATAAACGACAAACTGATGATGTATTTCAGACTCCTCGAAAGCGTGATTTCCGTTCATTATGTAATCGAAATGTAAATTTGTTCAATAGCATGCAAAAATCAAAACATAGTTGTACTTCACCAGAGTGTAATTCAATCACTTATGACGTCTTCTTATTATTTTTTTGCGCTTTTCATTGACTAGTATATTTATATTTTGCGTTACAGCCAATGAAGAGTTGAAGAGAAAAAAAATAAACAAATAAGGCGTATCAACCGGGACTGTCTGACAGGCTCGGCTGTACTGTACAACATAGCACATTGCGTAGTTACAAAAAAAACTTTATAAATGTAAACTTTATAGAGAACAAGTTTTAATCTAGTTTTAAAGGCAAAAAAATAGTTTCACCTTGTCATGGAGATATTGAAGTTTTATAGAAAAGATCTTTTCGATCTAACAAGTAATTTAGGGGGAAAATTATTCCAACTGAGTAACAGGAATCATGAAATAAACTATAAACGTTCAGATCCCTGTTGCCACACGGGTTTTAGATATAGTTTATAGATTTGTACATACGAGTACCTGTGTTACAACCTGAAGATAAATTAAAACCAATTTTATTTTCGACAGTTTACGTGGCAAGTCACGACTTATTTACTGCGACAGCTAATTGTTCCTGTTTTTTGTTGTTGTTGTTGTTCTTTTAACTCGTAACCATCAATATTTAAAATAAAAAGGAGAAATGTGTTCTTGTTTTAAAATTACACTTATTTTTATATGACGTTTCCTTTATAGAGAGTTGTCCTTCAATACAATTCTGTGAATCTCTCGCTTCTGTACATGTTGGCCTGCTTTTATCCATTGTCTTACAATATTTCTATCCCGTGTCCAACGGCATTACAAGTATTCCAAAAATACAATATGGATAAAGAAAGAAAATTCTGAAAGGTGTAGGCTTCATTGTCTTCGGGTTGCTTGATAAGTACTCTTTAAACGGAGTGGCATGCATAATGTCGGGTGTACCACTCATAGCACGTAACTCCATAGTTAATCCATCAAGCGATCATTCCCCCATCCAAAGCAACACGTAAACATTTAAAATATTCCCATATTCGCTTCCCTGGAAAACCTGTTCCTCGATATAGCCGATACTCACAAACTTCTAAAACCCGTTCCTCGATATAGCCGATACAAACTTCTAAAACCCGTTCCTCGATATAGCCGATACTCACAAACTTCTAAAACCCGTTCCTCGATATAGCCGATACTCACAAACTTCTAAAACCCGTTCCTCGATATAGCCGATACTCACAAACTTCTAAAACCCGTTCCTCGATATAGCCGGTACTCACAAACAGATAAAATCTTCTCCTCGATATAGCCGGTACTCACAAACAACTAAAATCTGCTTCTTTATATAGCCGGTACTTATACACTGCAAGATGGATTATGTTATTCACTGTCGGCTATTTTTATATACTGTTTTGAATATTTTATGTTTTCAAGATATTGCAGTAGGTTTATGTATTGTTATTTCATCGTTTTATAAACACAAACTCATATTTACACATACGTTCACACACACACATTCACACACATCAAACAATTCTTATATATTGATACTATCCAACATCATCGGTATTGCTCTTTGAGAGCTTTAACATGAGTGAGTAATGAGGGGGGCGGGGGAGAGACAGAATACTTAAATTCAGGATGTTCCGGTTTTCGATAGACAAAATATAGAATCTCTACGCTTGAAGGAAATCTGTAAATAACTATGGTGGTTGCTATCAAGGTTGCTCGGTTCACGCAAATAGCGTTAATTTTTATGCGCTGCAGTAATCGATTTATTTTGTGTAAATCAGTGTTTAGAATGAATGAATCGCGTATTGATTACTGGAGAGCGTTCCCTTCTAGCAGGTTTAGAGCTGTTAAAATGATATAATGAATATGATACATAAAATATACCTTTTTCTCGGAGTGCTTAAGTGAATATGTATAATATCTATCTATTTGCTAAATCCTTTGTTGCCTATAAGCGTCAAGGGTAGTAGAAGAGGTTTCTGGCGATGATCCTCATGTGTGCTGAGTATATTGTGGAGTTTCTCGCCTCTGTTATTTCGGTGGTCCATCGTTTTCGTCGGCGGCCTCTAGATCTGCCTTCACTGTATTTGTGTAACATATCTTGCTGTGGTATGCTGTCTGATGGTAGTCTGCTGATGTGTGCAAACAATTTTATCTAATTTTGTCTCTTAATATATTACACGATTGGAGTGGTACCGGTTCTTTGCCTAATGTCTTCATTTCTCGCTCTGTCTCTTATCGATATCCATAGGATTCTGCACAGCTTTAATGTGTATACGTTAGTCAGTGATTATTGAAATGATGTGGTAACACTTTGAACAGAAATAGAGGTGTTCTGCCAGAGTATGTCAAATGGTATGCATGCTGGTAGCCCATACAACCATATGAGGATGATGAAGTTTAGCCATGTGGCTAAACATATACCTTATTGTCTTAAGAACCACTACCTTCAATATATATAAATTGACAGCTCTTTTGTCAAGGACATGACGTACGTTTGGCATAAGAGACAGAAAAATAATTATGGCCAGGTCAGAGTTATTCATGGTTGGAACTGTTTATGGCCAAATTCTTGGTACAAATGACCAAACTGAGGAAAATAAAATTTAAAAATTGTGCATAAACAACTAAAAACATTCTGAGTTTTCTATAAACGTGTTGTACATCTCTAAAAAATATCAACATTCATCCATTCAATTCACAATGAGAAATATATGATAGTACTAGCTTAATTTTCGTTCTTTTAATGTTATTTGAGAGTCTCAAAGTACTATAAATTTAAAACCATGGTAAGGTAAAGGTAGGTTCCATGGCAGCAACCTGCAGTCCGGGATAAAGATATCTATTCATGCACTAACCCACAACAACTATTAGGTGGGGTGGCCAGTTCTCTTCCTTGCTGTCTTAACCTCCTCTAACTCAAGCGTCATGTACTCATTTTTTGTGTGCCTGGACGTGGTTTCGAACCTGGCATACTGTAACCCAGTGATAGCAAGCATGCTCCCTATCAACTAGGATACCGCTCGTTTTTCACATAGTACAATTTAAAATTTTACTTTTCGCTATGTACTAGCTGAATGTACTATTAAATTATTGCCGTTACTATTATTTAGTAACGAAGAATATGTGATGAACATCATCAGAAAACGTCACTGGACATACATCGGCCATGTACTTCTTAGAATGAAGGATACAGAATTCCACGACAAGCCTTCATGTGGACACCAGACGGGGAAAGAAAACAGGCAAGACCAAAAACAACGCTCAGAAGAACTGTTATAAATGAATTAAAATCAACAGGCATAAATGCACAAGACCTGTAATCCTTTGCAACTGACCGACAGGCATAGAGAACTATGACATCCGCCCTATGTTCTAAATTTCGCAAAAGAGGAACTGACTGACTTTTTTTGATTTTTTTGCTCTCACGAAAGCCTCTGTTCTCATTGTTTCTGCATCAGGTTTCACTATTGCAAAATCGCTTACACTTATATATCCTGTGTAAAGGGTTTCTTATTCAAAAATTTATTTGAAATGTAGTGTTGATTCAACAGCTACACATGACTGCAACAATGTTTTATAATTTAGTTAGTATCAACAAAAGACTATGCCACACATTTTTAACAATACTTAAACAAGAGAACATATGAAAGTATATATGTTTTTAGAAACGGCAGCAAGAACAAAAAATTGGTCAGAATAAATGTCATGGCCAGTAGCTTTCAAACATTGCTAAATTTCGAGTTATTTTGCCTTAAAATGACCAATATGACAACTCTGTGCCAGGTCCTCCTACACGTGAGGAAGACCATAGTCTGTCATAAAAAAAGAGAGCGATAAAGTTTTGCTTGTCACTAAATACATACATGATAACACAGGCGAGAGTCGACTTTTCGACCAAAAGGCCTTTATCAAGAACATATTCACAACATAAAATACCATGAGTAAGAGTGAAACTGTACACGTTTACGTGACATACTTAAGTATGGATATATACCAGAATTGTAAAAACTAAAGTGTTAGAAGGGACGAAAAACAAACCGAAAATTGACATAACAAAATAAAATATCTATGAAACAGAACAAACGGAAAAATTACAAAACTACAAAGTAAAAAGACAAAAGGAACACCACAACAATCACAATGTCCGTGCCAAAGCAATGGCAAAATAAGGAAGAATAAGTATTGGAAGCACGAACATTAGTAGCATATTTCTGTTTGAAATAAATGTACACAAGAAATTCTTGCTTTTTTCTATGGCTATAATCAATGATTGCAGACAACCTTTGCTGCGGAGACAGCATTTATTAAATGAATGAATAATCCACGATGTCGAAACTTGAACTCATCGAAATCCTGTTGAAAATTTGTTAAACAAACAGTCCATAGCTGACAGTGACACTGCAAAGTAAACAAAGCTTTCAGTAGACTTGACAGCACGTTCAGTGATATGTATTCAACTGGGTTTTTTCCATTCTCTCAACCTGCATATTCAATCTTTCACATTAGTATGTTTCTAGCCCTAACAGTGTTTAACTATGTCCGACTTTAGATTACATATAACCTGTGGGTTAACCCATCATTGCTTAAAAAAAGACTTGGCTGATTCAGTTGATCAGTTTTTTATTTATTGAATGTTATAGCGAGCCAATGAAAAAATAGATAAGCCAGATCAGCCGCAATGTGTAACTTGGTCATGAGTTATCACACATGTCTTTTTTAATATCAGGCCGGTCATGGTTTAACTTTCATATTGAATCAGTGAATTCATTCAACGAGTCGATTGGGGGCGACGGATAATATGTTTGCAAGTCTTTGCTTGTTTTTTGTGAACCAATTGCTCATTATAATTTTGTTTATTATTTCGTTTAGTTGTGTCGTATATTAAGCTCTTCATAAGTTGATTTTTAGTTCTCTGGTTTCTATTGGAGACTGAACGTAAATATGGTGAAATAAAAGTTTTTGTATATCTATTTTTTTATATAATGTTTTAAACGTTCGTTCAGAAACTCTAAACTGGATCTCTCTACAGAAGAACAATTATACTACTAAGATTTCCAGCAGGATGCAGTCCAGATATCAAACATACCTTTTATCGTGTCTTTATTTACGTCAATGATCTGTCAATTCCGACTTCGGCAGTAATTTATTTATTTTTTATTCAAGTAATAATTTTTTTTTCAGAAACTAGTCTTTCTTTAGGACTCTGCACTCCTCAGACGTGTTGAAAAATCGACCTGCTGCAGATAAAGACATGTTAAAACACTGATAATGTGTACTCACTGCAGTAAAATTGAAATCTAATTTGCGAAACTTGGAACAGGGTAATGACATTTTGCTAGTTACTAAAAACACATATAGTAACACACAAATGGACGTTTCCACTAAAAGGACTTTATGAAAAACACATTCACAACATAATATGACTAGTACGAACGGCACTATTAACGTTCACATTCACATAGCAAACCTAAATACGATGAACACAAATGTAATATGTTCATGCACTAAACAAAACTAATGATTTTATCAGTAGGAACAGAAAGCGAAAAACTAGGAAATTATTTACAACTAGAGACAGAACTGACACATAAAACAATGACGTATACATGTTAAGAGTACCCATGAACTGTTATGTATATTAATCCGCTAAACACGACACAATTTTCACTATGGAAACTAGAGTACAGATATTTTGAAAGTTGAGTTTTATTTAAGGATCCAAAACATTATTTTTTTCTAAACACTGAAATGTCTCTTATCCATTGTCGTCTTATGCGGTTCTCTTCTCTGTTACCAGCAACCATGTCTTCTATTACAATTTGTTTTCATGATCTTATGGCTCTTCATATTGCTAAAATAATCTCTTACTTGTTTTCTTGTGATAATGTTGTTTATGATATAACACTCGTCCACATTTAACGCTCTTAACATTCTCTCGATTATTCTTTTTGTTGTCAATAGTCTTATCAATATCCTTCTTTTTCATAACATTTTTCTATCATATTTGATTATTTACATGATCACTGTAGAAAGCTTTTTTTATAATCGTTTTCACCTGTGTATTTTTTTAAATACAATATCCTTCTCTCTTTTAAATACTATTGTTCGCCCGTGTGTTGTCGGGGCCTGAAAGGGGAGCAAAGAATAGTAACACTGTTTACACTGGTTTCCATAGAGCAAAGTGTGTTAGGTGTGGTGGCGTGAATACACACAACAATGCTCGGGTATTCATAATATGTATACGTCATTGATTTTTGTAGCAATTCTGCGCCTAATTGTAAACAATTCTATAGTTTGTTGCTTTCTCGTCATACTATTATAATTAGTTCTGTTTAATATTTGAAAGCATTTTTATTCATTCTACTGACAATTTTAAGAATATTAGTTTTGTTTAGCGCCATAATTTATGAAAGGCACTTTTATATTAATAAACTCAGCTTTTTTTTTAAAAAATGCGCACTGTACAATTTGTGTTCTACACAAAACAAAACAAAAATATTACGTCCTTTCCGCTTTACCAACAACATATTTTAAAGCTGAGTTTTTTTTGTTGTTTTTTTTTTCATTTAAAGAGACATAACAGCATCGAAGGATTAATAGTTGAATGCAGTTAACGGCAACAGGGAAATATGAAGTCTAAAACTACGATTGTGCAGTGATATATCGGGTTGTTTAACGTTGTCTCTAGCTGTGACAGGTTAACTTTCCAGAATCGCGGAGTGTTCAGAGAATCCATCAAGAAGACTACGTTCAGGAAAGAATATGTCACAAGGTGTGAGACATATAATCTGCATTAGTTTACAGACATTATTTTCACATAAGAATGTTATGTCTTGCAGCGACTGTGTACGAAGATCTTTCAAACCTCGTGTATAATTGTTTTCTTAGCCACTACAATCTTTGCTATGCATATTTTGCATGAATAACTCAATCTTTGCCATGCATATTTTGCATGAATAACTCAATCTTTGCCATGCATATTTTTCATGAATAACTCAATCTTTGCCATGCATATTTTGCATGAATAACTCAATCTTTGCCATGCATATTTTGCACGTATCACTCAATCTTTGCCATGCATATTTTGCATGAATAACTCAATTTTACATCAGATGATGTATAGTCTCCACATCAGTAGTTCCCAAACTATTCCCACTGACAAAAAATGGACATTTGGGCATTGTACAGAAGCTTTATAAACCTCCAACTCAATTGCGCTACTGGGGTATGCCAAAAAATGTTTCACTCTTTTCATCAGTACGAGATTTTCATACGGACATAGACAAATTAATTGTGATTACAAAATTCATTTGTATTTGGAACAATAGTCATTTTTTGTGCTTTTTCTAAAATGTATTTTTGAAACATACATACATCTTTAACAGAGAAGCAGTAATCTTTTAGTACACTCTTTCTTCTTCTTCTGCGTTCGTTCTCAAACTCCTGCAGATTAGCAGGATGTAGTCCGGAGAACGGAATGCGATGTGTCATGGTTTACAGCATTTATGCGATATCTGCGCGTTTCGTCCTGACACATCCGACTTCAGCATGGCTTTGGGTCACTGACCCTATAGGGGATGGGACAGCCAACTCCATCCAATAAACTCCTTAGTCGCCTTTTACGACATGCGTGGAAGGTAAACAGTGTTGCTATTCTTTGCTCCCCTTTCGGGCCCCGTTAACACACGGGCGATTTTAGTACACCAATTTCCCAAATCTCTCTGCTGAGATCAACCTCAAGTCTACTTCATAAGCCTCCACGTTTTGGACCATCTAAATTCAATGCCTGCTGAAATAGTTCTTCAGAATTTTCTGCTCTTGACCGACCATTATGATACATATCTATAGTACCCATATCAATAATCACATTGTATCGCCTACGTGTTGCCAGGCCAGAGCACAGATTAGCGGCATTGTTACCTGTCACACATTTCGTAACAAACGACTAATGAGGTTTTAATGTTGGCTAACATATCCCATAGAGGGTCAAAGTAAACATCCCATATAGGGTTAAAGTAACACATCCCATAGAGGGACAAAGTAACACATCCCATAGAGGGTTAAAGTAACACATCCCATAGAGGGTCAAAGTAACACATCCCATAGAGGGACAAAGTAACACATCCCATAGAGGGTTAAAGTAACACATCCCATAGAGGTTCAAAGTAACACATCACATAGAGGGACAAAGTAACACATCCCATAGAGGGACAAAGTAAAACATCCCATAGTGGGTTAAAGTAACACATCCCATAGAAGGACAAAGTAACACATCCCATATAGGGTTAAAGTAACATCCCATAGAGGGACAAAGTAATACATCCAATAGAGGGACAAAGTAACACATCCCATAGAGGGTTAAAGTAACACATCCCATAGAGGGTTAAAGTAACACATCACATAGAGGGTCAAAGTAACACATCCCATAGAGGGACAAAGTAACACATACCATAGAGGGACAAAGTAACACATCCCATAGAGGGACAAAGTAACACATACCATAGAGGGTTAAAGTAACACATCCCATAGAGGGTCAAAGTAACATGAGACCGTGCTAAGTCGGATATGTTAGAACGAAAAGCACATCTATTGCAGCCAAACTCTAAACCACGACACAGCGCATTCCGCTCTATGGTCTAGCTTACTTTTTCTAATCTGCAGGAGTTTGAAAACGACGAAGGAGATATCAGTATTTTCTATTTGATCGCTTACATTAAACATATCGATCTAGTTTTGTTTTAATAACATTTGTTCCTCACTTTTGATTGCACACTTGTGTTCCCTTTTTCGCCATTCGTGCTCCATCTGTAAATCCATAACGTTTCTCATACATCTCTATTTGCTTTAGGTCAGTTATCTGTATGTTTTCTGATTGCTTCATTCAAATGTTAAAAAGTGATGTCTTATTGTATTGTCTAGATGGCTCTGATACTAGCTCTTTAGATAAGGAGGGAACTCATTTAGGAAATTAGAACATGCATTTAATATTAATAACTTAACCAAAAGGTGGACAAAATTTCACCCTTAATGATTTTTCACTGAAAAATGTCATAACAGTGTATACGAAAATGAGAGATTTGCATACGAAATCGGACGAAAGACCTTTTTGCAAAACGTCCTCCTTACTGAAAACATATATACGGCCCTGCTCTGGTCTTTCTATTTCTTCATATCTTAACATATACTAACCTAATTTGGTATACTATTTCACCCGTGTGTTGCCGGAGCCCAAAGAATAACACAACTGTTAGTTATTTTCATGTCTTAAGAGTAGACTAAGTAGCTATGGGAAAGCGTTGGCTGTGCCATCTGATAGGTCAAAGTGACTCAAAAGCAACGCTGAAGTCTGATGTGTCCAGCCAAAATGATTTGATATCGCTGTAACACAACGCGATCCGTTTTACATACTACATCCTGTTAACTAGCATAAGTTTGAGAAGTAACGAAGAAGAAGGAAACGAAGAGAAGTAACACTGAAACCTGTCATGCATGTAGTACAAGACTACTAAGAAAAGTTAGAACTGAGATTGACGTTATCACACAGATGAAATTCACAGTAAAAAAACAACTTAACACATTATGAATACTACAGCGAAAATAAAAGTCGTATTCCACCATAAGGCAAGAGGAATGGACAACAGGACATGGCAAGAAAATTGGGCAATACAAAAGATGGTTGTTGAAACATAGACTGCAGGGAGATTGAAGGAGATTGACTGTGAATAGACATCGAGTGACAGAATGCTTTATGAGTATAATCGGAAATATGTAGATTAAATTGTTAACAATAGTAAATGCAAAATAATAATTAAGCACAAAAACATAGGACGTTTCAACTAAAAAAGCCTTCATTTTGCCGAAAAACGGACGGATACTCATCCGTATTTCTTCGTTGTGTTTCAGGTGGTTTCATACTCATGAGGTCTTTTTAATTGAAGTGTTTTAGTCTTGTACTCGTGTTTCGCTGTTAGTATATCGCAAATAATGTTTGTACCACTTTAATTTATCTATTTCTGCTCATATTTCTGCTCAGATTTGCCCTATTTTACCGCAACCCCTCTAATTCCAACTTGCTTGGTTATTCCTGACAAAATGATGATTTATCTCTTCTATGATAGTATATTTGTCTCCATACTTGTTCAAAATCTATGCGGAAAATATAATTAGAAATGTGAGATAAGGCACAATGAAGTCTGATTTCAGGCCCATAAATATAGGAGGGCTGCAGATATCAGAAATTAGATGTGCAGACGACACAATGCTATTAACAAAAAACGAACACGACCTGCTGATTATAAGTAAGTCAGCCCAAAAGTTCAGTGAAAAGCAAAACGTGTTCTTAAATGTGAAAAAGACAAAATTAATGGCAACTGACAAAACTAAATCAAGACCCAAAATTAATATTGAGAACTGCAATTTAGAAGAAGTGACACATTTTGATAATATAGGAACTAATATAAACAATGCGGGTGACTGCGCAGTTGAGATTAAGAGAAGAACAGCAATGGCTCTGTCAAAATTAAAACAAAAATCAAAATTATTTATGCTTACATGTCAACAGACACGGGGACCTTGCAGGCACACACTTTTCTCATGTTCAGTCTGTTGTGTCAAATTAAAAAAACTGTACTTTCGCTCAGTTTTGCTGAACTAAATATCTCTGCAATTATCATTTTCCTATCATGGTCATTGATTTTCTTTACTGTTGCATTATTTGATCATTACACTCTGACGAAAGTCTTCCTGATCTTGGCAGATCAGTATCATGGAAATGGCCACACTTAAACTGCTTACACTCATTTTTATAGAAGTATACAAAGGACATGGCAGGGTACTAACATAAGAACCAAGTTGTGTTTACTACGAATATGTGTGTTTCCTGGGGCGATATATGGATGTGAAGCATGAACACTAAATAAAACAGTGGCCAAGAGAAAAACATCATTTGAATGAAAGTGTTATAGAAGAGTTTTGAGAATACTATGGACAGCAAGGAAAACACACCAGGAGATGTTACGAACAATTAACATTCAGGAAGGCTGACTTCTGAAAACCATATTAAAGAAAAAGCTAGTTTTTTTTCGGTCACATTAAGAGAGACGACGGCATAGAGAGAGAGAGATAGAGAGAGAGAGAGAGAGAGAGTTATTGGAGGGGATTATAGAAGGCAACACAAGCAAAGGCCGCCCAAGACGCCGTTGGACAAAAGACATTCAAGAATGTCTGCGCATGTAACTAAAAGAGGTGGGGCAACTTGCTCAAGACCAATGAGAATTCAAGAAATCCATAGGGAAGACTACGTTCTCGAAAGAATATGTCACCTGATGATGATGATGATGATTTATGGAACTGATACTTTTTTTGTGTACGTGAAGCGGTAACTGTCAACACAAAAGCAATAAGTGAACTGGGTGTTACTACGAAATGGTTTGTAGAAGAATGATGGAGATACAATGGCGCGCCACGAAAAGTAATGTTGAATCCCTCAGAGATGACGAAGAAACAAATTATAACAAAAAATAGAGGTACGCAGTTAACTTCAATAGGGAATATAGTGACAAGAATAAAACTTGATCATTTTAGTAAACACTGGAAACATTACGCGGTGAAGTGACAGAGGAAGAAAAAGAGAGAAGGTACTGGAGTGTCTGACATCCTGGCACGAAAGATTTCATAAATTGAAACTTGTAACAACATAAGAGATTGGGAATTATGAAGACACATAATTGCATGTGTCACTATCCGTGGCATTTGATTGATTGATCGACTGATTGAAGTATTGATTGATTGAGATATAATAAAACATATTACATTATGCTGAGACTATCTTCTCAAATAGAAATTGTATTTGCAGCAGACGCACTGGTGAATCCATAATTTAAATGTTACCATAGAGCTTCAGTAATTTATATGTACAATCATGATATGCCCCGTATATAGAAACAATTGCAACTTGTATTAATAATATATATGATTACACAAGATGTGATACCATTTATTGCTTGGTCAATGACATATGCCAACAAGAATTGTCAAGTGAATAAATCGAATTTTTTGTGTGGATCAAACGATAGCCCTTTCAGCTTCGCTTAGAAATTCACGTACGTTACAGTCGACCAAATGAGAAGGGAAATTGATCTGATGAACTTAGAAAGCTATGTAATAGCAAAGGTAAGGTCAGGTTTTCTCAAGCCACGTATTGGGTACCGTGAGATGTGACGTATAACAATTATGTGTTTGTTCCCAAACTCCAGGCCCGAAATTAGGATATATTCTGAAGAACATTGAAAAATCAATTTTTGAATTTTAATTTTTGACTATTCCACT
The DNA here is from genome assembly GCA_034231615.1 of Meghimatium bilineatum. Classification (NCBI taxonomy): domain Eukaryota; kingdom Metazoa; phylum Mollusca; class Gastropoda; order Stylommatophora; family Philomycidae; genus Meghimatium; species Meghimatium bilineatum. The sequence goes on along the minus strand of CM067320.1, from coordinate 22,044,630 downwards.
GCACACTCTTAACGTTTCGTGACTTCTCTGTTATTTGTCTTACATATACGTGTCATTACACTTCCGATCGTAAGTTTCTAGACATGTCTACTACTCACATATGGTCGACTTTGTTGTTTCATTCTCATCTAGCTTGTCCCAATCTTGATAAAGATTGTGTAGTCGAAATGTCGATTCGTGTATTCATTCAAAGTGAATCTGCTGTTTGACCCCCTTGTATATTTTTGGAATAATTACTTAGCAACAAAATGCATTATATTTTAGTTTACTTTAATTGTAATATATAAGCCGTTTGACCCGATACATTTGATTTCAACATACCATTTTTGTGTCACTTAGGTCTTCCACTGTATAAGTGTAAATCCAACCATATGCTTTAGTTAGCTCTTACAACATACTTGACAAATCACCGTATTCTTTGTTCACACTCGTCTTTATTACCCTTTCAGACACTGTCAACACTATGATACTCTAGAGATGCATATTACCGCTGTTTATCTGTAAAAATCAGATGTCAGGCACGAATTGATTCCAGCGCGCTTAGCAAAAAGATACGTGTTTACATAACACAGCAAATTAAACGTCCAAAAACATACAGAAATATCATAGTTTGAGCACATTTTTTCCCTGAACTATGAAACATAGATCCAATAGATTGAAACAAAACAGCACACAAATTGCACAGATATGTAAATCTCTAGTACAATAACCGCAAACAGCTCAAACTAATAGTGTCGTGGTGATAGGTGACATATATAAACAACAGCTAAATATTCATCATCATCATCATCAGTTGCTATGCCGGATGGCGTAGGCGGTCATGGCTCTCCTCAGCTCTCTGTCCACAGTATTATGTATCAAGGTTGTTGTTGTTTCCTTGTCGTGTCAGGTTGTCAAACTGTCTAATATTTTCTCACGTTGTTGCCCTCTGTCTCTGTTGCCTTCAATTTTGCCAGTTGTGACTATGTTCTCCTAACCTTCCTGTCTCATGAAGTGGCCAAAAATAAAAGATTGCCTTTTTCTTATATTGTTGATTAAGGTCCGTTTCGCATTTGACTCTTTCAACACCACTACATTAGTTTTCTGGCAGTCTATGGTATTCTCAGCAATCTTCTGTAGAACCACATCTCTGTTGCCTCTAATTTCCCACTTTCCAGTTTGCTTATTGTCCGAGACTCGCGCCCATATGTTAGTATAGGGGTTATATTGCACTGCAGAACTCTCTTCCTCACCTCTAATGACAAGGTCATATTACACAATATATTTTTCCATTTTCTGAATTTTGTTTTTGCCTGTCCTATTCTGTTTCTGATTTCTGTTGAACTTCTTCCATCTGCTGTAATCGTTGTACCTGAATATTTGAATTGGTGGACCTGTTTTAATACCATGTAATTTACTTTGATCTTGCAAGGTGTGTTGTTTTATTTCTTTGAAATAACCTTTACCTCTGTTTTCTTGATATTTAGGAAGAATTCTTTGTCTTTACTTTCTGTGACTACTACATTAATTAAATCTTGAAGTGTCTTCCTCACTTTTTGCAATCAGATAAATATTAGCTATGTTTAAATGTTATTTTCAAAATATGTCTATAAATTATACAGTAGAATCTAGTTTATCCTCTGTTTCAGTTACATTTTTATCTTTTAAGCACATTATCTCGTACTGTGCAACTTTCACTCGTGTATGACGAGTAGAAACAAACCACAATTTATCAATGCCACTAATGTAAACATAATATACAAGGACTCATATTAGAATTGTTCCATTTGGATGAGGAATAAATAATCGTATATTTATATTTTAAATGGAGAGAGAGAGAACAGGCTGGTAATTACTTGACTCCATCATAAGATTGCTACTAATGCGTAATATTTTCAAGGCAGTAGAAACGTCTTGAGTAGAGGGGGGGGGGTGTTCCTAAAAACGGGCATTCGCTTATTTTCTTTTGTTATTCCTCTTGATAAGTACTCAAGAACGTTGAAGACCTTATTCCAAACATACATTAACTCGGGTGTGGGGTGGGGGGGAGAAAGAGGCGTTACCCACCAGTTAGTTATATTCCTAGTAGTAGTAGTTATGTCCTGGGGACACACCAGAATCCCCCTACAACTCCTTACCTACTCGCTTGCATATTTACATATTTCGAGAATACTGCATTTTGAGACATTTCAAAATTACTAAATTATACAACTTATCGCGAATATTTCAACACAGAAGGATTATTGTATTTATTCTCATTTTTTTCTTTTTCCACTACTTTTTATCTTAAACTCCTGCAGAGGGAATGGAATGCACAAGGATATTTATTTCTCTCGTGCAACAGTAACAGTGCATGGCTGTGTTGTTATAACACCGTTCTTAGACACTTCAGGCCCCGGGTTCAATTCATGGTTGAGACAGGATTTTTTTCTTTAAAATTCTTCCTGTACGTATCGCGGCGTCTGCTATGGCAAAGCGGCCTTTATTTCCACAGTCTATAGAACTACTCACTGCACTCCTTCGCAGGAGAACATGCAGTAGCGAAAGTGCAATAACAGGGTTAACAGGCAACCACGATCCTAAAGGCACATTCTCGTGGTATAACCTATAAATAGATTGCTTCCAAGCTCGAGCGAAGCAGTCTGTCTAACTTTTTATGGATTGTGTCCGGACAGTGTTGACCGACCAGGGACCAGAATTGATTGTACAAGGCAAACAAAATCTCAGATTAACACCTTTCAGTCTTACAGTCAAAGTACTGTCACACCACATTGTAAGACAGCGGCTGGATTCCCATACTGTGATTGTCAGAAAGTACACTAACGGGCTGCCCAAATATAACGTCAACAATTATGGGGGGGGGGATTGAAAACGTTTGACAGTTGTTGACAAGACGAAGGGTGGAGGTTGAAAAAATTGAATCCGAGCCAACTTTACTGTAGAGTGTTTCCTATACTGGAACCATACTCACAAACGAGAAAAGGTTCAGTACCCACGAGAACATGGACAATACGCATAATTACGCGAGACAAGTTCACATACAGCGGAACACCTCGTGCAAGACAAACATAGTCGACCCGTCTAAATCCGTGATTCCTGCCTCCTTTAAGACCCTCCACTTAGTGACAGGTAAAACCTGTAAAATCTATTTTAAAAAACTAATACGGATATTATATGTTATATGTTTGTTGTTACTGAAGATATTTCAATACCTGTACGGGATGTTTGTTGTTGTTGTGATAGTCCTTGTCTCAATTGGTCCGTTCTGGTGATTTTGAGTGCACGGTTTGAATATCTTGACAAAATCGCATCTTTTTTGGAAGAAGGTGTGTGCAATAGTTGCTAGGCTATTTGGTGCCGTTGAACGGATTGGTTCACTTCCCGTTAATATCAAGAATTTTAAAAATTGTCCTCTGGCTTTCTACTTAAATTTACTTAAAATCCAAGGGTACAGTTGGTGAAAAACCATCACATTGTAGAATCGACATACATTTGTGGCCTTGCGACAGATAGGAAGGCTGTAACAGGCTAGGGAAGCTCACCTACTTTAAAGCATACCGAAAACGGGTGTACTATGACGGAAGGCGCAAAATAACGCAGTTCCACCGTGAAACCGACAGCACAATGTACTTCACTTTCCCGGGGAAATCAGACGAACTTTCTTGTTGGTTAGTAGAGAATGAACGCGGAAGAAAAGGAAGATGGTCAAAACTCAGAATAGATCATGTGCCCCCCTCCCAAGCCACATATGATTGTCTCTCTCCTAGACAAAATTAAGTGTTTCTTCTCAGACAAAAAGGATAATATGCCTGCCACAATTAAGGAAAACATAAGTTGTCGGCTACACAGAAAGGATCATCTGTCCTGCTGCTTTGCCCCAAACTCAGAAAACAATTATGTATCCCACAAAAAAGAGACTATCTCTACACAGATATGATGTCTACCACAACAAAACGGATAATCTGTCTCCAGAACACAAAGAATAACCTTTCTCCCACACAATATTGATAATATGCCTCAACACAGATAGAATAACCTGTCTTCTACAAGGAAAGAATATATCTCCCACACGGAGAGGATAACATTTCTCCCACATAATAACGATTATCGGCAACCATATAAAGGAGGTATTGTAGTAAAATTCGTAATATAATTCTTTGGTGAGAATGTGTACATAGAAATCGATAGTTTGTTAGTATTTTCTTCCACATTAATTGATATTATTTATGTGTCTCAAGGTTGCAGCTTATTGAACCCACACTGTGCTGCTGTCATCACCATAGCCGGATGCCCTATAGTACTCGTGATAGATGATTGGACGAAAGAGCTATCAATACCTCACTTAATTTACAGCACTGATCTTTACCCATGTCATGTAACATCCTCCCACAGTCTACATCTTGCTCCAGACGGACCAATCAAAAGCAACATCGTTGATATTTTGATCCAGAGTGTTCTCAAGTGGACGGAGCTTGTATTCATCTATGACGATCATTTAGGTCAGTACTGACATCATCAAGAGCTTGCACTAGTTTTACTCAGAGCCTAATCAATATTCTTATCCGATTTCCAATCAGTAAATATCAGTTATTAAATTCAAAAGTTATCGTTTTTTATTTTAATAGCTGAGGTTTGTTAAGAAGAGTTGCGGGGGTGGGGGGAGGAGAAATAATATCACTGTGACATGTCATGCAATTTGTAACATGCGACTAAAGATGTCTGGATGGAATTGACTGCCCCATTCTATGGATCAATGTGGCCCACAAGCCATGTTGAAGTCGGATGTGCCACGCCAAAGACGCAGATATGGCAATAAAGATGTAAATCATAACACATCGCATCCCAACTTCGGGCTACATCTTTCTAACCAGTAGAGGTTTGAGATCGATCTCCAGAGAACACATTGTACTGGTATCAATCTCCAGAGAACTCATTGTACTGGTATCAATCTCCAGAGAACACGTTGCGCTGGTGTAATGTTGTGTGTAATATATTTTAGCTAGGACTCAGTGATCAACCAAGAAAATTTTGTTATATGCAATACTTTTCTAGGCAATATGTCAATTTTAAAAGTTTAGCATTGCTGAGTTGTCAAACTATCTGTAGTTAAAGTGGAACACGTTATTATGGATTTCTAATGCGTCCTCTGTACAATGGAGTACTATTAATGCATGTGCGCATTGTAGTACTAGGATGTTATATCGTACCACTGTCCATTTATAGATGTGAAACATGGACGGTAAACGAAAAATAAATCAAAGAGAGATGGAGGCTACTGAAATGTGGTTTTTGAGAAGAATAGTGGAAATTCCATGGACAGTCAAGAAAATTTAATTCAGATGTTCTCAGAGATGATGTAGTAAAAAATACACAATATAGTCATATTTAGAGTCAGACAATCAACATTTTAGAGAATGTCATGAGAAGAGCAAACGAACATTTAGTAAGTAACCACTAGAAGGAACAAGGGGAGAAGAGACAGAAATACAAATAGAGGTGTTGTTGAGTGGGTTATTACTGTAGCATGAGAGAATGCCACCAACTGAACTTATTAACAACACAGGAAACAGCGTTGGAAAGTGCACCAATAGAGATATAGCACTTGAAATATTTGCGACATTAATTTAGAAAGTGCACCAATAGAGATATAGCACTTGAAATATTTGCGACATTAATTTAGAAAGTGCACCAATAGAGATATAGCACTTGAAATATTTGCGACATAAAACTAAATAATTCACCATATATAGCACTTGAAATTTTTGCGACATTAAGTTAGAAAGTTCACCAATAGATATATAGCATTTGATATATTTGCGACATTAATTTAGAAAGTGCACCAATAGAGATATAGCGCTTGAAATATTTGCGACATAAAACTAAAAAATTCACCATATATAGCACTTAAATTTTTGCGACATTAAGTTAGAACATTCACCAATAGATATATAGCATTTGAAATATTTGCGACATTAATTTAGGAAGTTCACTAATAGATATATACCACTTGAAATATTTGCGACATTAAGTTAGAAAGTTCACTAATATATATATATACCACTTGAAATATTTGCGACATTAAGTTAGAAAGTTCGCCAATGGATATATAGCACTTGAAAACTCACTTTCCACGTTTCCTAGTACACATTTTGAAAAACTCTATAAAAATACATTTCATACATTTCATACAGTTGCTAGTGTTCGTAATACGTTTCTGCAATTTTACTGTGTAAGATACATATCGATACAAACGTGTTGGTCAAAGATACAAGGGCCACAGTGCAATCAACGTTGCCGTATTGCTCCTATAGGACCACATTGTCTTGCTTTGAGGACCACCAAGATAAATAAACAATTGGGGACATAACAGGCTCATCTTGGGGGCCCACAAAAACGTCAATATCTGAAACTATTTTGACAATATGTGATAAGATACATGCTACTGAAACACGTTTTCTAGCAAACACAATTTGGCTAACAATGATGGTTAAATTAAGTGCATAGTGCCAGGAAGAAAACTATTTGAAAAAGAGATATGGAAGAACAAAATGCATAAAACCACTGTTCTAGATAAATCTTTGTTTCACTTTAGATTTCGACTCATAGCTACGATTTTCACCATAATTGGCTATGCGTGTGGCGCATGCGCATGATCGAGAGGTTAGAGTGTTGGTCTTACACTGAATGCCTTGGTGTTTTTTTTCCTTGTTTTTTTTTTGTTTTGTTGGAGTGTAAAGTAAAAACTCACCCTGAATATGACGTAGCGAAAGCAAGAACATGCGGCCTTTATCACATAAGCCACCCGAATGCTCCCCGTAACTCCCTAACGGGAAAAATACAGCATGACAGTTTTCTTTAACTACACTTCTCACCATTTCAGATCTGGCGCACGTGTCTAAACTGCAGCTTGTTCTATCAAACGCTATGGTCAGTTATGACGTTGTCAACATAAACAGTGAACTCACGGAACAAAGAATTCAAGAGACCATAAATATTATCAAAGTCACGCGTCACATATTCCTGGCAGTTAATTCAAATGTGATGGATGTCATCATGGAAACGGTGCTTCTAATATATTTACTGTAGTTCTTGTTGTTGTGTATTTTGTTCATTGTGTAATTGTTATGTCATGCTATTTGTGATTCGTGGCCTGTTTTATTTACTTTGTGTGGTATTTCCTAATATATACATATAAATAAATGTATTTCATGTTTGACTTACGTTGATATCAATTCTATATAGAGCCTGACTCGATGACCAGTGTAACAAATTCAAACTAGACTGTGACATGAGAAAAATAGTCAATGTTTCCCCTAGTTTGCAGCAAATGTTCGCTTGAAGTAAGTGGGGTCGATAAGTTCTACTTCAATGCAGAGTTGTATAATCCGATGACATTTAATATATCTGCACTTCGTAACGATTATTTTTACAGTTCACAATTTTTTTTTACCTATTGGCATCACTGAAGACAAAATCGCTGGAGGGCTCAGTGTGTTGATGCATCCATCCAATGTAGTCACCCTATGTATTATGGGCTGGATGGATTTTGCAATACAGCTGATATAATTGTACTCTTTCGGTTGAGACCTCTTACCTGTGTGTGAATACCTTGCAATGAAATAACTTTCTATGAACTGTACAGATTAGAAACTATCGATAATGTATTTGTCTGCAGAACTGGCCTTGCGTTTAAATGTCTCCCGCTTCAATTTACTCACAGTTTCTGTTTTTTCAATCTGTTGTGCATTTGTCAAGAGTTATAGGTAAAATGTAAAGGTAAGGTCCCATCACAACAGCCCTGCCGTCGGGGATAACTGCTTATTTTCTAAGCCACAACAAGAATATAAAGGTTGTCTATAAAGTCGTTGTGCACCGACGTCACACAGATATGCAGTAAATATTCTCAATTCCTACTACGTAGTGTCATCACCAATTTAAATAAGTTCACAATTACTTTGTAAAACAGACGATATTCCATCCATATTCTTCTTCTTCTGCGTTCGTTCTCAAACTCCTGCAGATTAGCAGGATGTAGTCCTTTCAGCGAACGCAATGCGTTGTGTCATGGTTTACAGCATTGCTGCGATATCTCCGCCTTTCGGCCTGACACATCCGACTTCAGCATGGCTTTGGGTCACTGGCCCTATATGAGATGGAATAGCCAGCTCCATCCCATAACTTCTTTAGTCGCCTCTTACGACATGCATGGAAGGTAAACAGTGTTGCTATTCTTTGCTCCCCTTTCGGGCCTCGGCAACACACGGGTGTTCCATCATATCAAGCCAAACTATTTTTTCAGTCCTTAACTAATCTACTATTTATTGTCTATTGTCTATCCCCAGGTGAATGATGGTTGATCGTATCCACACTTGTCGCTAATCGTAGGGTGGGAGCTTAAGTTGCAGTTCCAAAGCCAGATTTGCACCCTGGCTGCACAAAGTTCATGTTTGTTCAATGCTATCGCAATACTTTCTATGCACCGTATTATTGGTCTACCTTTAAGTCTTATGTCCGGATATTCTTTTGTTATATGCTCTTATTATTATTTCCTTTTGGGTTAATTCTCATATGGTGGCCGACCAATTTTGCTTACTCTTTCAATATTTACTACTTTCTACTATTTATAGAAACCTTAAATTGAAAGAAAGTTTCACTGAAATTCGAAGTATCGCCGAAGTAGGACGTGTCAAGTACTTTGCGCAAATAAAACAACAAAACAACGCATTTCTGTTCTTTTGACTACATCCTCCTGGAAATGTAAAAAGTACATTGTCTGCTACAAGAGAGATCACATTGTCTGCTACAAGAGAGATCACATTGTCTGCTACAAGAGAGATCCGGTAGAAGTTTGGGAATGAACGATACAAATAAATTAGAAGTACTAAGTATGTTGTACGGATTTATTGACACCTGTGCGAAACCTAATTTTGAACAAAAATAAAAGACAATTTTCAATATTTTTTACAAGGTCATGTATAATCAATTTCAATCATTTGATTCTTCACTTGTGTTTTTTTCGTTATCTACTATCGTGTTCTTTTATTTCTTTATAAAGGTTTTTACACCGAAACGTAAAGTTCGTTCTTGTTTGTACTATTTATGTGATCTTATTATGTGCTTGTCGCTATTTCCCTACATTCTCTCAACTTCTTCGTCTCCAGCGTCTGTGTTGTAGTGAGGACTTTCTCGAGAAAGCAAGCTCATGCGGTGATGAATTTCTTCCGCTACCGCCTATACCTCGACAGGGTCGTCGGGTCTGCCCTGTTTTGATTGTGCAGTCTCTCCCACCAGGATACCCTCTTGAATACATGAAGGTCTTCCTCTTCGGATAGGGTCAAACTTTTTATCACTTTCCACTCCCATCGCGTTGCTGTTTGTCATTTTCTACCCCGACACCTTCATTTTCTGCCTTTTAATCCCAAGAATCTGGAAGAGATTTGCGACCTGCCTTTGATTGATTTATAGACGTAACAAGAATCTCAGGGATTTAATGATCCGATTACATCTCAAATCTGACGGTCCTAATCATTTTGGCACCATTAGCTGTAAACGTAAAACATGCCACAACTATGCCCATATCAACGATCTGTCACGCGATGGAGAGCATATATATATATATATATATATATATATATATATATATATATATATATATATATATATATATATATATATATATATATATATATATATATATATATATATATATATATATATATATATATCGACTTAACACCTTAACACTATTGAACCTTTTATTTTTTATTTGGATCACCGCCCCCCCCCCCAGTCGTATGAATGATATATTGTTGTTCCGTTATTTCTCTGTTTGCCTCGTTTCACATTTATGTAGGTGTGTTTTGTATATTTTCTGTTTGTGTTTCACCTCTTACCTAGTTTTAACCCTTTTGAGTTATCTCCACATTTACCTATGCCATGTGAACGTCAATAGTTTGTTTTTAGTGAAAATTTCTCGTCGTTTTGTGTTGTGTATGTAGTCTTGATAAAGGCCGGTAGGTGGAACCGTCGCTGTATGTGGTATTATTTGTGTCTCCAGTGATTAGTAAAACTTCATTACCCTGTTGCAAGCGTTGCCTCTATATACGAGCGTATTTGTAGTATTTCATCTACTAGGGGTGTGTTGTTGGCTAATTTCCTCGTGGGGGATCACTAGACAGACCTTCAGGTCTCCTCATGCAGGTGTTCTATGAGATGCAGCAATTATTTTGAAATACAGCAGCGGGGATTGGCTAAAAAGATACGGGTAGATAAACCATTACCTAAACTTATCATGACATGGTTTACCCGAGACCGTAACGATCTTGTTACAGAAAGTAAACAAGACTTCATTCGTTACGTGTTTGATTAATGTCGTGATTTTCGTTGGTAACTATTCATTTACTCGAGAGTCACATGACAAAAAATGTCAGTTCAATTCAACGAAATTCAGGAAAATAATCAAAATCAGCCTATCTGATAATGTTTTCCTTCCTGTACACAAGTCTTTACTCAGTCATGGTCAGCCTGTCCAACGACCTTTGGACCAGTATATGGCTTATCTACGGACTCATAGATAAGGAAATATCTTAACTGAAATGCATAAAGTGGATGTTGTCAGTGGCCATCATTACTAACAGCAACAATGCTTATTTTTAATTTTTTTGTAACTTTTACCATCGTAATTCTCAAAATATTTGTTCTTTATGTGGTCTTTTATCGTGATTCCACATTTTGAAATGTTCTGTTAGACATCAAGATTTCTTGTCATATTAATATTATTGAGAAAATTTTCGAATAATCTATATATAACAAATTAATATATTTATTGTGATAAATGTTGTAGGCTAGCATGAGCGGCTTATTCAGTAAAGATTACGATTGGATTGTCATGTCCAATACAAGTTGTTTGAGTGCCTTAAACAAAACTATTCTACAAAGAAGCAATGTCCTTTTCCTAAAACAGACTCCATTTATCGAGGATATGAATGAGATAGATTGCTTGCTTCCACATAAAAGTGGAAACTATACGGAGGTCAGTAGTTATTAATGTTGAAAATATTGTTGATAGTATTGATGTTATTTGATACAAGTACAGTATAGTTCTTCACTGTGACCTTTGTTCTAGTTTCGAGGTGTTACCTGACCTTTGTTGTGTGATTTGGCAAGCTTACGGGTAAGTACTTAGAGTAAGATTAGGATTAGAAATAATATTTCTAATGTGTGCGCGCACCTCGCTTCGTGTGTAGCGAGCAGAAATACTGATCGCTCACCACAAATAATAGGAAACTGTAAATAATGTGTAAATTGGAAAACAAACAGATTATGCATAAGTTCGTCTGTGTCTAGAGTTTAACTGTGTGATTGTCGGATGTGACGTCACGACAGCCATTATTTTTAGCGGTGTTAAACGGGAATCCATGACATTGGATAGTTAAAATTGTCAACAGTGTGCTATTTATAGCACGTGAAGAACTAATCTGTACTTTTACCGTTATTTGTAGTATCACAGTTGAGTATTTCACCGCATAAGCACATTAACTGACTACCATTATGAATACTCATGTATTGTTACTCATTGCACATTTTTTTTTAAACTAAAGCTTATCCTATACAAAACCTTACTTTTCAGCTAAGTGGAATATTTATGAAATACTAATACATCAAATTGTATCACGACATTGACAGCTAAAAGTTGAAAGTATCAAAAACAATGTGTCCTAGAGAAAATCGATGAACACAACGTGAACTGTGTACAATCAGACAAACCGCTTCTTGCTATTATACAAATTATGATGTAAGCTTGGTTACAACGATTCTCTGTTGGCTCAAAAATTGTAATAACTTCGCCTGTTTTACGTATACAGAAGTATTTGGAGACGCATTGAACTTTCATAATTGACTCATAAAATTGCTTGATAAGTTGATAACACGTTGTGCCTCGATAATAGAGAATGAACTAGTTGCTAGGTAATACTGGAACTCCAACTTGTACATCTCTTTTTTTTTCTAACGAAATATAGCTGTCATCAGATAAGCTGAACATAATGTATTCATGTGAAGGGAATAAGGGATTGACTAATACCACGGGAGCCTTCTTATATAAGTCATGCAATATGATCTTATTCAGCTTCACTTATCTTGACTGAAGGATCGGACCAATTGTCACTTTGTTTATACTTTATGCCACCAGCCAATGAAAAGTGTTGAAGTGTCTGTTATATGCATGTGATATATAAATGATTGTGAGTTGTTGTTTTGTTCCATATAATTTGTTCAATTTATCCTGACTGCATCCAGCGCTAGACATGCAAAAAAGGCGGTGGTCAACAGTTTCATAGTAATGATTGCATGACCTGCATCATAGAATATTTTGTGGTTATATTCTGCTCAGGTGTTTGTTAAGCTGTACATGTGTGCGAAATCAGAAAATTATACTCTGGTCTTCCTTCCCAGGATGTTGCTGTTGTCTTTGGGTTGGTCATATATTTACATATTTCCCTCTGAGTGTTTCCCATGTCATATCTGTTCCTCCAAACCTCTTTGTTCACATATTTCAACATCATTTTAACTGTATGCACGGTCGATGTACATATAGCAGTTATTGTTGTGTTCCCTTCTTTCCTTGTCTGTCAGCCTTGACATTGCCAGGTGTGTTTGAGTGGTCAGAATCCAATGCTTAATATTTCTGACTTCATAAGATCTAAGCAGCTGGTTGGCATGGTCATATATTTCAACGAGCTCAGGTTTACAATGTCCATCACATTCTAGCGCTCGAAGACCGGACATGGAATAAAAAGCACAATATTTTGGACGTTTGATGGAAATGGACCACCGAAATAAAAAGAGGCGACAAACTACACAATATATTCAGCACACACGAGGCCATCGCCAGAAAACTCTTCTACCCCTGACGCTGAAAGGCAACAAAGGGTTTAGCGAATACATAGATGGAAAGGCATCAAATATGGTCTTCATATCGTACAAGGCAACTTCTAGCACCGTTATTTCAACTTCATAGCCGAAAGACGCAGAATCTCAGCTAAGCTGCAAAACAACCAAACGGATTCCGTTATCTGGGCTAAGTCCTGCTAATCTGCAGACGTTTGAGAGCGAAAGTAGAAATATAAATAATATATACTTTGCTTACAAAAATAGTGGAAAGAGTTAGCATACAAAAACTATAATTTTAGACAGCAAAATTAATAACTAATTATTGTTACTATTTTTCTAGTAAAGCCCTCTCATTTTACAACTTTGACGCCCATGTGTTTCCGGAACCGAAAAGGGAGTAAAGAACAGCAACAATGTTTATCTTCCATGCATATTAAGAGACGACTAAGGAGGTTATGGAGTGTAGTTGGCTGTCCCATCTCGTTTAGGATCAACTTTACAATAGAAGCCATGATGGTGTCGGTTGTTTCACACCGAAAGGCGCAGATAATGCAGCCGAACGTAGTGACATAACGCATTCCGTTATCGGAATTACAGCCTGCTAAGCTGCAGGAATTTGAGAACGAACGCAAAAAATAACAATTTGCTTTGTTCTACATAAGCTTTACACAAGACGGCTTAAAATCGCTGCTTATGGACTAATCACTCGGCCATACGCTCCACGGAAGAACCATTTAACGTGTGCATAAAAGCTGAAGAGGATTGAGTTCGCGGAATCTGGTTTCCCCAATGTATTATATATTTCTGAAACAGTAACAGTTTGCCTGGTCAAAATATCGCACAGAATAGGTCATTATTTAGCACAAAAGATAAACTTATCTTCCTCTTCATCGTTCATTCTCACACTCCCACTGGATCTCCCTTGTAGATGGACCGTTGCCCTACTAGATTTCCAGCAGGATGTAGTCCAGATAATGGAAAAACGTTGTGTCGCAGTTTTATTTGCACTAATGGCCCGACATATCCGTCGTCGGCGGGGGGGAGGGGTAAACTTATATAGTTTTAAATCATTCTTATATAGTTTTTACATCATTTTCATATAGTTTTACGTTACTCTCATATAGTTTTACATCATTCTCACATAGTTTTACATCATTCGCGTATAGTTTTACATTATTCTCATATAGTTTTAAATTATTCTCATATAGTTTTACATTATTCTCATATAGTTTTACATTATTCTTATATAGTTTTACATTATTCTTATATAGTTTTACATTATTCTCATATAGTTTAACAGCATTCTTATGTATTATCGATTGTCTCAAAGATAACTACCCGGTGACTTGCGAGCGCGCATTTGGTCATTAGAAAGTTGTTTATTTCCTGCAAACAACCTCGCAAACAAAAGAGAAATAACGTGACATGTGTTCCAAGAAAAATCCCATTATCACTAATTGGTAACAGTAATTTCGACATCAGTGAGCGTATTTTCACTACATCATCAGGTCTGCCACGGAACTGATTTATTACATTTGTTTGATGTTTTATTTCAGGAACAGGTTGATCTTTTATCTTCTGCTATAGAAGTTTTTATCAGGGGTTCTATAGCTGGAGATCTCTATTCTAAGATCTATCAAAGCACATCTGTGTGTGACAAAACATTAGCAAATTTACGCAAAAAAGCTATTAGCGAAGCAAAAAAGGTAATCTTCAATTCATCTAATTATTTTTTTTTCTTTGCCATCATTCACTTTCAGTTAACATTTTATTTTACCACTCGTTGCTTTCTGTTTACATGTTCTCGCTTTGATCCGACTGTATTGTCCGAGTTTCTCTGGCAACTGTGTCTAGTACATATGTCTTTAATAGTTATTAATATATCGTGTGTTTGTTTTTCTTATTTTCAGATGCATGTGTTAGTTTTGTTCTTACAAACGGCGATGTTATCATTGTTAAAGTAATGAAATAACCCAAGCAGGTGGATCGTTAACATTAAAGACAATTTAGAGAAACAACCTAGATTCCACGGAAGCCTTCGAAATGGCAAAGAACACAAATCTTCGACTACCAATGACACCTCACGGTATACATGGCTAGAAAAGAAAAAAAGAAATATTAAATAACCTTGAAATGCAAATAAAAACTGTTTGGAAGAACATTTCTACTTCATTTTGTGTGACTTTTTGAATATAGATTTTTGAAAAGTCTGTCAGAATAATGAATTTGGCCATAATTGTTAATATAAACAAACGTACAAAAAACAATTTCCACGTTCCCCTTCTTTTTTTAAATGAAAGGAATTGATTTTGTATGCTTGTTTATGTGATAGTCACAAAATATAAGATTGTTAACCTAAAACAAAAATATTTTCTTATACCACATTACAGGTGAAAGGTCATGGTTAAGGTAAGCTGAGTTATGTAGCAGCGTGAAATCTCACGGTATCCCATACGTACTCAGGTGTCTAGTCAGGGGCTGACTAGAAACTACCTGACCATTGTCGCCTACCGCACTTGCTCAGTAGCCATAACGCCATTCCTCTACCTTTCCAAATTATGAGCCCTGGTACATCACTTCCTTGTGGCTGTGTAAACCACATGAGTATTTTTTTTCCAACGACCAATAACACATTAACTAGAGACACGAGTCTTCTGACCAGCGACTAAGTGATGCTACACTAGCGTTGTGTAACTGCCTAAATAGTTATCTGATCCGCGCAGGCAAGAAACGTTTCAGCTATGTCGTGCGATAACTTTATGAAATATCCTACAAAGGCACTTTTCTTAACCTAAACAGCAGAATAACTGAAGTAATGGTAATAACAAAGGCTTTCCAGAATATAAAATCAAAGTAAATGGGACCAGTCTTAAGCAAGCCAACATATTCAAATTTGGGAGTACTTTAATAATAGCAGATTGAAGATGTATTAAATAGTCAAATGTTAAATAGCTCAGACAAACACAAAATTTCACAAGATGGAGAACATCTATAGTATATTTTTGTGGATTGAGGTGAGAAAGAGTGTTCTTATATAGAACAAATTTTGATGTATTGTAGTAAATCTTTGAAATTCAATAGAATAGTAAAATTAATAATTTATTGGCAATAGAACTTGACTTTTATATACCGTTCAAAAAAAGAAACGCAACTTTTTTGGAGTTATTTTTAGAAAAGATCGCCGGTTGGACATCATTCACCCTATCAACTGTGTCCACCTCGTCATTAACTTCTCGTAGTTACCTGAAATGTACTCACCTCTTCCCCTCATAATTTGTTAGGTCATGAAAGAGGTCAATGTCCCAAAGAAAAATATTTTTAGAAAAATTCGTGACAGGTTCATGAGAATCCCAAGAAACTTACTGAACACAAAACTTTCTGACCATATTATTGAATGTCTATAAACAATTAAATTCAGTTTCTGATCGAAATACTGATCGAATAAATTCACTTGAAAATCATATGTGCAAGTATGGCTCACCTCACTACAGAAAAATGATACATCATCATTGGTCACTTACAGACTGGACAATCAAAAAGTGCAGTGGTCAGACAATTTAATGTGGTTGGAAGCACCATTAGTAGCCTTTGGCGGCGATTTCAACAAACTGACTCAGTGGCAGACAGGCAGCTGGACAAGACAATATCCAAAAAATAAATTCATTTAAAATGAAGTGCTATTGAAAGATCTTACGAATATCATGGGCAGAGAAAAAGAACATTGAATTTTCGAAATTAATGAAACGTGGCTTCTAAATACCATCATAAGAAGGAAGCTACAGTACTTTCGACACTTAAACCGATGATGGTATCTAAAGGGTGATTCTGCATGGCAGAATAATGCACGGTGAGAGAAGAAGAGGAAGACCAAGAAGACGATGAACCAGCGACATCAAAGAATATTTACACATGTCTCTGGCAAATGCAGGCCCGGGGCAGAGGACGTTCGGAGTATCCAAGATGAAGAAAACGTTCTAGAAATAATATGTCACTTCATATAATATTTAATATATTTGTTGATATTTGGCTAGTAGTAATTCATAACACTTTATGAAAAAAGATTGAAAATAGTAGTGAGAGCACGAATTATGTTAATTAAAGAAAAATATAAGTACTAAACAGAGATAGCGATTTTAGGTGATGTGCTTTCGTATCGAACCAAATATGATTATTTGAAATGTGAAATTCTTGAAACCTCAAGAATGAAACGAAAGATGGAAATTACCAATCCCTAGACTGGACACATGATTGTTGCTGATTATAGTAGCTAAGATGACTTTTTAGTGGCAGTATCAGTCATAAATTATAGTTTAAGTAATATTGTCAAATATATCTTCTTCAGTTGACCATATCAACGGAGGGTGGACTGGTCACCTTTGATCACATCAATGGTAAAGTGTCCAGCTACGGTTTTCAACTCTGCAGCACAGACGATACAAGCTCCGATGGATACTCTTTAGTAGGGTCATGGTCTCCAGTCAACAATTTGAAAACACAGCAAAGTCTGTTCAAGAACGCATTTAAAGATTTTGGAGGTAGAAAACTATTGATTGGAAGTATGCAGGTAAGTGATATTAATCTAATAACACACCATAGTCCATTTTTTATAATCAGATTGAAGATGTATTAAACAGTCAATAGGGAAGACCTCACTTTGAAGATCTTCCTCTTTGTTTTCTTCTATTTCATGATGTTCCTGGACACAGTCGATATGACCAAGAGACTGACCTAGATTATGTGGTCAGAATTACAACCACCGTATTTACTTTCCCTTATTCATTCCCATTTCTTGATCTTAGGTCGACCTGGGAACAGTGCGTGGTGTAACATATTCCCGATCTTAGGTCGACCTGGGAACAGTGCGTGGTGTAACATATTCCCGATCTTAGGTCGACCTGGGAACAGTGCGTGGTGTAACATATTCCCGATCTTAGGTCGACCTGGGAACAGTGCGTGGTGTAACATATTCCCGATCTTAGGTCGACCTGGGAACAGTGCGTGGTGTAACATATTCCCGATCTTAGGTCGACCTGGGAACAGTGCGTGGTGTAACATATTCCCGATCTTAGGTCGACCTGGGAACAGTGCGTGGTGTAACATATTCCCGATCTTAGGTCGACCTGGGAACAGTGCGTGGTGTAACATATTCCCGATCTTAGGTCGACCTGGGAACAGTGCGTGGTGTAACATATTCCCGATCTTAGGTCGACCTGGGAACAGTGCGTGGTGTAACATATTCCCGATCTTAGGTCGACCTGGGAACAGTGCGTGGTGTAACATATTCCCGATCTTAGGTCGACCTGGGAACAGTGCGTGGTGTAACATATTCCCGATCTTAGGTCGACCTGTAAACAATGTGTGTGGTGTAACATATTCCCGATCTTAGGTCGACCTGGGAACAGTGCGTGGTGTAACATATTCCCGATCTTAGGTCGACCTGTAAACAATGTGTGTGGTGTAACATATTCCCGATCTTAGGTCGACCTGGAAACAATGTGTGGTGTAACATATTCCCGATCTTAGGTCGACCTGTAAACAATGTGTGTGGTGTAACATATTCCCGATCTTAGGTCGACCTGGAAACAATGTGTGGTGTAACATATTCCCGATCTTAGGTGGACCTGTAAACAATGTGTGTGGTGTAACATATTCTTGATCTTAGGTCGACCTGGGAACAGTGTGCGGTGTAACATATTCTTGATCTTAGGTCGACCTGGGAACAGTGTGTGGTGTAACATATTCTTGATCTTAGGTCGACCTGGAAACAGTGTGTGGTGTAACATATTCTTGGTCTTAGGTCGACCTGGAAACAGTGTGTGGTGTAACATATTCCCGATCTTAGGTCGACCTGGAAACAGTGTGTGGTGTAACATATTCTTGGTCTTAGGTCGACCTGGAAACAGTGTGTGGGTGTAACATATTCTTGATCTTAGGTCGACCTGGAAACAATGTGTGGTGTAACATATTCCCGGTCAACTGGGAATCAAATTGTGATCACACGGATAGGAAGTCAACAGCACACTAATACTCGTAGTATATATCCCTGATTTTAGTCACCATCATCATGTGCCGTCTCCGCAGCAAAAGTTGACTTCAACAGACCTCCAACATCCGCTGTCTCTTGTTTTGGTAGTATACTCGGCAAGACTATAACCTGTCCATCGTGTAATGTTACTCTCCCACTTGTATCTCTGCCTACCGCTTGCTAGCTTTCCTCTGACTTTACCCTCAAGTAAAGTCTTCAATAGGGTGTCATGTCCTTTAATGTGTCCATAATATTTTATTTGCCTGATCTTTATTTCTCTTAGTAAATCTTTCTTCATATTAAGTGTTGTTAGAACTTCTTATTTGCTTTCTTCTATTTCATGATGTTCTCCCTATTCTTCTATATACCGACTTCTCAAAGGCATCAATTCTGTCTTCTAATTCTTTAGTGTCCATGTTTCTGAACCATACATTAATATATAATAGATGTAGCATTTTCATATTCTCATTTTTAACTTGTTTGTAATTTGTTTAGATATTAATAATTTGTTCATGTCATTGAAGGTACTTTTAGCCATTCCTGTTCTCCTTTTCACTTCTGTTTCACATCTGCCATCATTTGTGACTATGTGTCCAAGATATTGATACTGTTTTACTTGTTGTAGTTTCTCTCCATGTATGTTTATGTTTAGTTATTTTCTGTGTCTTTGCTGATTATCATTATTTTTTAAATATTTATATCCAGTCATATTGTTTACTTGATTTATTGTCTTGATCTATTAGTCTTTGTAATTCATGTTCACTTTCTGCTAAAAGAACAGTGCCATCTTCATATCTCAGGTTATTTATTATTTTTCCATTGATCTCGACTTCTGGCATTTCTACTATATTTTTAAAGATATTCTCTGTGTAGATATTAAATAGGCTTGGTAATAAAATGCATCCTTGTCTTACCCCTCTTTTTTATTTTCTATGTATGGTGAGTAGCTGTTTTCGCACCCCGTGATTGGTCAACAACACACTAATACTCGTAGCATATATCCTTGAGATTGGTCAACAGCACACTAATACTCGTAGCATATATCCTTGAGATTGGTCAACAGCACACTAATACTCGTAGCATATATCCTTGAGATTGGTCAACAGCACACTAATACTCGTAGCATATATCCTTGAGATTGGTCAACAACACACTAATACTCGTAGCATATATCCTTGAGATTGGTCAACAGCACACTAATACTCGTAGCATATATCCTTGAGATTGGTCAACAGCACACTAATACTCGTAGCATATATCCTTGAGATTGGTCAACAGCACACTAATACTCGTAGCATATATCCTTGAGATTGGTCAACAGCACACTAATACTCGTAGCATATATCCTTGAGATTGGTCAACAGCACACTAATACTCGTAGCATATATCCTTGAGATTGGTCAAATTGTAATTTGTATATTATTTATAGTTGGGCGAAAGGTCACCTAGAATGATTGAGATTAGAAATGAATTATTATTATTATTATTTCTCTCTTTCGCGCGTTATGATGGGGGAACACCAAACAAGTCCTTAAGTGATCTGATTCTCGTCTCAATGAAGACGTCAGAATGTACCGACTCATAGTTCCAGTTCAGTGTTCATATATGTCTCTTAGTTTATCTATTACTATTCATTCTCTGGGCTGTTCTAATACTTCCTCCAATCATGTTACATCACTACACGAAGTTACATGGTTTTTCTCTTCTTTGTAATTTATGTTTTATTTATTAATGGCTTCATGTAGATCAGTGGTTCTTAACCTTTTCCTGCCTGTAGTCCTTCTTGAACATTTTTTCTTCCGTGCCGGAATATGACGAAAGTCGTTTACTTTCTCTATTAGTCATGAATACTTGTAAACGTGTATCTTGCTATTTATTGTTCAAATATTTATACCTTGTGGTTCTCATAGAAAAAAAATGGGCCACACTCCCACCGAATATTAATTTTTATCGCCGCTTCGACCCCCCCCCCCCAACCCTCCCCCACCAACCCCTTACATCATTCGACCTGAACCACCTTTGACCTCATTACCATAAAGAAAATGACTTAATCAAATGCTACGGAACTCCTAGAAGAAATACTACAGTAGACTGAATTGAAGAAACTTTGATCGCCGTGTCATAAATACCGTCTTAGTCGTCCCTCTATTTGACGGAACTTTGATCGCCATGTGATAAACACCGTCTTAGTGGTCCCTCTATTTGACGGAACTTTGTCTTCAATATAAAGATTTTCTAGTAACTTGATTTTATAGCTGATATACATGTTAAAGTAATCTTGATTAATCAGAAATTGTAAAGTGGAATTAGAGAATAAGCCTTTAAATAAAAATGTAATAATGCTAGAAATGCGACCATAGAATAACCTTGGAAAAGTACAAAGACTTTCGGGAAACCATCGCAGCCGTTATACAAATAGATCAAACAATTCTAACGTCCTCCGTAGCGAGATAAGAGGGCAAGGTTTTGTGACACCTATCTGCGACATAAAAAATGTGGAAAAATGACATTTTATAGTTTACCGAAAGGGACACCAAAATATGGAAACATCAAAATGTATTATTATTGGAGACATCTTGTTCAGGAAGCAGCGACCAATCCATCATTTTTGACTGTCACGATTTTCTAGTTAATATAAATACGTTATGTAGTTTGATATTACTATTCGAAGGTTCATGATAAACAGATCCTTTTGACGTGGTTTGTGCCTAGTACCTTTACCGTTAAAAAAGTGCTCTGTACCTCTTCACCACAGAATTGACAAAGTATTCATATACTACGAAATACTGTACCAACACGAAATTATAGCGTACACAAAGATAACTCATGTATAAACACATTGTTAGTCTTTAGAGTATAAACTTAGTGTTACTCTAGATCAGTATTTCCATCCCTTTTTTTTTTTGTACCATGCCCCGCCCAATTCTTTCTAAAATTATGATGTGCCCCCCCCCCCCCCCTTTCTCTCTATGTAACATATACATATTTACTAATATTCAAAAACTGTATTATTTCCCCTTGAATCCCCCCCCTATGTAACATAACTTATTTATTCATATTCAAAAACTGTATTATTTCCCTTGAATTTCCCCATCCCTGAACAATTAAATTGCCCCTCTGTGAGGCATGGTCCCCACGTTGGGAAACACTGCGCTAGATAGCAAAAGATTATATTTAGTCATTTATATTACAGAGTGTATGATTACATGTGTGCAATATTTTATTGTTTCTTTGTATATGCATGTATCGATACATTCTCATAGCACACATTGAATGAACAAAAACCTGGATTTAAGGGGAAAATATCAGTCTCTTGCTATTCCAAATCCCAGTAAGATATATTTTACTGTATATCAAAGAACAAACTAAAAAATTTGGCTTTAACAAATAGGAGGCATGAGTACAAATTGTTGAAAATGATTGGCAATTTTACAAATAATTTTTTCACAAATACGGTTGTTAGGTACTTGCATAGTATTTGGGCTTAACCTTTCAATCGTCATAGAAGACCATAAAAGAGGGGAGTATCTTATTGTATGTGATTACAAGCAGTATGACTATGGAGATTATGGCAGTGACCATGGCGTTAAACTGGATGAGTATGCAGAGGGTAACTGATGTTTGAATCCTTAATGACTTTGTGAGAATTATCAGAAAAATATAAATTCTAGAACAGTGGTTTGACGTAATCGAGATGCCGAAGTAGGAATTGACACATTCATTTCTATGCCTGGTTATGTGAGTGTTCATAGCAACCAGAGAGCGGACAGATGTCTTGCACTGATACTGTGTCTAGCGATAGAGTTACGGATCATGCTGACCATGTTGAACTTCGAAAATCGGCACAGGTAAATGAAATAAATGAGAATGATGATTCTTTTTTCAATGTCCAGAATAAAGTAATTAGGCTTTATATGTGATTTCCTCCACAACAGCCATTACATATGCTTAAGAAATTGTCAACCAATAAATAACTAGAACGGTCAGTCATCGTGTAATGTTGGATACACTCAAGTGGAGATTGGAGTACCTATGGAAGTATCTTGTAATGTTGGATACACTCAAGTAGAGATTGGAGCACCTATGAAAATATCGTGTAATGTTGGATACACTCAAGTGGAGATTGGAGTACCTATGGAAGTATCTTGTAATGTTGGATACACTCAAGTGGAGATTGGAGTACCTATGGAAGTATCGTGTAATGTTGGATACACTCAAGTGGAGATTGGAGTACCTATGGAAGTGTCCAAAATGCAATCATGATGATCTGACGATTCACTAACTAAAAATACATTTCTGTTGTTATATTTTTTTTAATAACTATATTTAACATATACGCTGTTTAATGTGTTTGCAACAGGCTCCGCCATTTGTAATGAAACGGAAAACTGGAAATAGAACATATTATGAAGGCTTTTGCATTGATCTTGTTAATGAACTGGCAAATAGGCTCAATTTCACGTGAGTCAAGCACATTTATATGTTGTATAAACAACAATTTCTCACAGTTTTCTGTTAATATTACTCATCTGGGAGGAAGCGATTTTTATAAAACATACACACATGACCACATCAGTTGTCAATCACATCCATGACCACATGAATTTCCAGCACATCCATGACCACATGAATTTCCAGCACATCCATGACCACATGAATTTCCAGCACATCCAATGACTACACCAGGACACCTATGTCTATTGTTATGTATCTGAATATTATTAGTTGCAGAATGTATATAATGATTTCTGTCTGTTTATTTGAGTAAATTTAATTAGGAAGCAAGAGGATAAATTAAAAATTCTTGGGAATTTTTAATTTATCCTCTTGTTTCTATTTTGAATGTGTTATTTATGTTTACAAGAAGACCTATTGGCCCTTTTAGTACGAATCTTTTTGTTACTGAGGAACATCAATATTTGTACGGGATGTTCGTTGTTGTTGTAATAGTCCTTGTTTCGATTGCTCTGTTCTCAGTGACTTGAGTACACAGCTTGGATGCCTTGCCAAAATCGCATCTTTTTGGAGATGCGGTTAGTCAAGTACGAAAAAGCCCGTTACCCAAGTTGCCAGGCGATTCGTTGCCATTATAACGGACTGGCCAATTTCCGTTAATCTCAAGAGTGTTTGTTTGAGACGTCTTTTTTTTCTCTTGAAATCAAATGTTGTTGCAGACGCATATCGGCAACTATGCTTCATCTTTATCAAATTTTCACATGTCTCTTTCTATATACACCTGAATATTTTGTTCCAGCATCTCTATGTTAAACTAATATAAATCTGAAGAATATATATATATATATATATATATATATATTATATATATATATATATATATATATATATATATATATATATATATATATATATATATATATATATATATATATATATATATATATGACATTATCCTTTTTCCCTTGTATCCTTTTTTTGGCAATATGGCAGATTTTTCCTCAGAGTGGTCTGGGCATAATTCGTGTACACTTCTCTCAAATGCTGATAACGGATGAAGTTAAAGACTTTTTGTGGTCAGGCCTCTAGTGTGGCACCCCTACGAACCTAACGAGTTATAGCGTATTAATTCTTCTTCTTCTTCTTCTGAATTCGTTCTCAAACTCCTGCAGATCAGCAGGATGTAGTCCGGATAACGGAATGCATTGTGCCATGGTTTACAGTATTGCTGCGATATCTGCGCCTTTCCGTCTGACACATCCGACTTCAGCATGGCTTTGGGTCACTGACTCTATGGGATGGGACATCCACTCCATCCCATAACATCCTTAGTCACCTTTTACGACATGCGTGGAAGGTAAACAGTGTTGCTATTCTTTGCTCCCCTTTCGGGCCTTGGCAACCCCGGGCGTAGCGTATTACTATTATTATTATTATTATTAT
Source organism: Meghimatium bilineatum (assembly GCA_034231615.1). Classification (NCBI taxonomy): domain Eukaryota; kingdom Metazoa; phylum Mollusca; class Gastropoda; order Stylommatophora; family Philomycidae; genus Meghimatium; species Meghimatium bilineatum. The sequence continues at coordinate 22,019,837 of CM067320.1, read as the reverse complement.
TATTATTATATATACAGTTTATTGAATAATTAAACGAGTTAATAAAATAGTGTACTTGTTTTCATTATTGCCTGGATCGCTTTATGAGCAGAGAAGCTGGGACAGACATGTGCTTGTGTTATTTATGACAAGTGTTTGTTTTATTAAAGTGACATCTTGACAGCTTACCTTTTCAGACGTTTCGCGCATAGGTTTTTATTATGTTACGTAACTGCCACGTCTCACATTCTGTGCCACTTGGGTAGAGGCTTTTTCGGCTTCTTCAGATGCTTATCTAAATACATGTTTTTTGGGGCTTTTTGCAGATTAGCTTTGTTTTGAATAATGAAAATAAAGTGTTACAACGTTCAAATATATCAACGTTGCCATCTTGATGCAATCCATAAACAGAGAATTGATCATTTCTTTGTCTTGTGTTAACTATTTAAACTAGAACTTATTCTTCTTCTTCTTTCGTTCACTTGAAACATGTCTATATCTGTAATTCTGTCTCCTTAATAAAACTCACTGTCTTTTGTAGTTCATACAGTGTCCCATAGAATTTTGATTCCAGTGTTGTTTCCTCTGGCCAATATGTCTGCCTCAGCGTTTCATGCTCAGAACACTCTTGAAGTATATGTTTGGCACTCTGTGCTGCCTGTCCACATGTACACATGGCTGTGTTGCCAATCTTGAACTTTGTATACATGTGACTGCGGAGTCGGTTGTGTCCTGTTCTGAGACGTAGAATTATAACTTGTTCTGGTCTGTTCATAATATGATAGTCATCTTGTGTTGGTGTTTGTGGCTTTTTTATTGACTTGATCATCTGTTTTTTCTGATAGTAGGTGATTGGTATATCTGGTTGGTCTTCGGCAGCACCTTCCTTAGCCAGTTGGTCTGCTTTTTCATTTCCTGGTATTCCAGAGTGAGAGGGTATCTACTGCATGGTTACACTATACTGGTAAGACAATTCGCTAAGTAGTTTTTTTCAAGTCTGTTAGTTTTTCAGACTGGAGAGCTTGAAGCACTGACCTTGCATCTGTCAGGAATACCACAGGCTGTAGGTCAGAGTTGGAGTTCAGCACTAGAACTTATAATTTATCTGTTGTTTTAACTTTTTTTTTATCGTTCGAGATCCTTCCGGTCTCTCTTAAAGCAGGGCAATGATCCCACTAGATTTGCAGCAGAATGTAATCCATAGAACAGAAATACATTATGTCGGCATTTTTAAATACTCCAATGGCCCGACACATCTGAATTCGATTTTTACTGACTGTTTAAATTAATAGAGATAATGAATATGTCCTGTATCAACTGCTTAAACTAGAACTTGATATTGACTCCAGAATACTTGTAAAGAGATATTTCTATTTTTCTTGTCCAGGTACGAACTTGTACAGCCACGAGATGAAACGTGGGGTGTTCCGGATG